>JADBJO010003973.1:24762-29762 GCA_016801955.1 Conus betulinus | reverse complement strand
GACCAGTCAGGTAAGGAGGAGTTTACACAGTTAGTGCACAATGAGGATGAGGGGGCAAAGGACGACTTCCCTTATCTTACTAAGTAATAATTTATACTAGGGATGTCACCCAGCAAATAGGTGAACAAGTAAATCAATCTCCCTCAAGTGGCACTAGGCAGATTCCATCCACCTGCTGGTTCAAAAACAAATACATAAAACACTTCCTTTTCAGCAGAAGACTCATAAATATAAATAAAATGTAGAGGGCAGTTATCATATACATTTCTGCTGTCAAAGACACACAGGTATATTGTCAATCTTTCAGGTATATTGCTAATTTGACTAATAGGTCTCTCTCAATGACAGAACATCAATAGATTTCACAACTCCCACATGCCTTTACCCAACACATACCAAAAATCCTGATTCTTCGCACAATCAGAAATACATCCATTATCTCAAAGCATGTCATCATACATTACAAACTAGTTATCTCGTCCTGTCAACATGAAACATATAACTGTAGCAGGGTGCTAACGGTGTATATATTTCTTGGTTACCCTTAGTGGACGAAAAGATGTTTTGTTCGAGAGTTATCTTCCCTCTTACCTCTTACACAACAATTGTGTGTGTGTGTGTGTGTTTGTGTGATTTGTATTTCAGTTTAGTATTCGTTTTATAATTTAGATAGTTCATTCACTTTTGAAGTCATGTATTGTTATCCCTTCTTTTCCCTACTTCATTGAGGGCAAGATGTAAAAAAAAGCCCGAACTGTGCTTACTCCTTTCCCTCATTACAAGTTAGAATTACTTCTTATACTTCTAGCTCTCCCTCTCCTCTCTCTCACTTTCCCACCTCCCCTCTCTCTCTCCTCTCCTTCTACTCCTAAGTCTCTCTCGCTCTCTCTCAAGAAAGTCTAAATCTCTCGCTCTTCTCTCGCTCTCTCCCAATCCTCTCCCTCTTCCCTCCTCTCCTCTTCCGCCCTCTCTCCTCTTCTCCCCCTCCACCGCTGCCGTGGCTCCTCTCTCCTCTTAACAACTGGTCTCTATCCTCCCTTCTCTCTCTCCTGCTACCTCCATCTCTCTCCCCTTCTCCAACTCCTCTCTCTCTCTCCTCTCTCTCCTCTCTCCTCTCTCCCTGCTCCCGTTTCCTCCCCTGTGCGGGACGGGTCCCTCTCCCTCCCCCCCCTCCGTCCCTTGCCTCTCTTTCCCTCCCCGTCCCCCTTTCTCCTCTCCCCCTCGCCTCTCTCCACTTCTCCTCCCTCCAACATCTTTTTTCTCCCTCTCGTAGCTTCTCTTGCTCTCTCCCCTCTCTCTCCTCCTCTCATCTTCTCTTTCTCTGCTCTCTCCTCGCTTGTCCTCTCCCCGATCTCTCTCCCCTCTCCTCTCCCCGTCTCTCGTCTCACCTCTCATGCTCTCTCTCCTCTCTATTTCTCTCCTCTCCCTCATCTTCCCTCCCAACCTCTCGTCTCTCATCCCTCTCTCGCTCTCCTCTCCCTCTCTCCCCCTCGTCTCCTCCTCTCGCGCGTAAATCTCTCCTCCCTCCCTCCTCTCTCTCCTCGTCTCTCTACATGTTCTTTCTTCTCTTCCTCTAACTCTTTCTCTCCTCTCTCTCTTCCTCCCTCCTCCAAGCGCCTCCTCATCTCCCTCCTCCCGCTCTCTCACCCCCTCCTTCGCTCGTTCCTATCTCCTCCTCTCTCCCTCTCTCTCTTCTCCTCCTCTCTCTCTCTCTCTCTCTCTCACCGCTCTCCTCCTCTCATCTCTCTTCTCTCTTCTCTCTCCACTCTCTCCATCGCCCCTCATCTCCTCTCTCGCTCTCTCCTCTCTCTCCTCTCTCTCTCTCTCTCTCTCTCTCTCTCTCTCTTCGTCAGCGTGTTTCACACTGTCCGTGTTATTGTAACGCTGGTGTTGTAACAGCTGTGGACACATCCCGTCATCTGTCTCTTTGTGTTGTTGTTTCTTGCTATTGTTGTGTTCTCGTTGTTGTTGTTGTTGTCCGTCGTCGTCGTTGTGGCCGCTGATTGGTGTTGTTTGTTGTTGTTACTGGTTCTTGGTGTTGTTGTGCTGTTGTTGTCTTGTTGTTTTAAGGACATCATTTTCTGCCTCAACCTTAATCATATCGTATGGGAAAGTTATTTGTGCCTACAGTTTCTTTATTGACTGTTTGTGTTGCTATGCAACGGTTAATGGCATCAATAGAAGTGTGTGTGTGTGTGTGTGTGTGTGTGTGTGTGTGTGTGTGGGTGTGTGTCCAGTGTGGGCTCCCAAGTGTGTGTGTGTGCGTGCGTGCGAGCGTGCGTGCGTGTGCGTGTGCGTGTGCGTGTGTGTTTGTGTTTGTGGTGTGTGTGTGTGTGTGTGTGTGTGTGTGTGTGTGTGTGTGTGTGAGTGCGTGCGTGCGTGCGTGCGTGTGCGTGTATGTGGGTGTGCGTTTTATTCGCGCGTGTGTACGTGGGTGTGTGTGCGAGTGTGGTGTGTGTGTGTGTGCGTGTGTGTGTGTGGGTGTGTGTCGTGTTGTGTGTGGTGTGCGGTGTGTGTGTGTGTGTGTGTGTGTGTGTGTGTGCGTGCGTGCGTGCGTGCGCGCGCGCGCGCGCATGCGTCTGTAGGTGTGTTTGTGCGTGTGTGTGTGTGAGTGTGTGTGTGAGAGAGAGAGAGAGAGAGAGAGAGTGAGAGGAGAGAGAGAGGAGAGAGAGAGTGAGAGAGAGAGAGAGAGAGAGGGGATGATGCTGTCGTCATCTCTGTGAGTATGAACAACAGCTTGCCTTTGTATTTACCATTGTTTTTACGCACATAAAGAATCACCTGTGTCTGTACTCTCTTACTTTCGCCAAAGCTCGTTCATTATGCTGTAAATCGCCTTTGTTTTTTTTTTGTTGTTTTGTTTTGTTGTTGTGTGTGTTTTGTTTTTTTTTTTTTGGTCTATCAGCAAAATTAAACAGAAACTACGAAAACAGATTGAACGAGCAGTGGTGAAACCACAGAATGCGGCCCAAGAAAGACAATCCTTAAATTTTGGTGTCGATCCGGATGAAGCAGTGGATCCCTTGAACAGGGTTATGTCAGATCGTTTCCCCCGAATAAGAATGCTATGTCCCTTGACGTCTTAATGGAACACCCTGTGCGTGCCTGCACCCCTGTGAACACAGCGTAGGCTTCCAAGAGTAGTACAGGATTGTTCCCAGATAGTTGGTTCGGCAGTGGAGGGACAGCACTTGTCTGGGTCCCACTGGCACCTTCAGGTTTCTTTTTTTTTTCTACCTTACAGCCAACTCAGGGGAAAGAACAGTGACGGTGAGGAAAAGACCCACTGACAGCAGGGAGGAAAGTCCTGTTGACATCAGATAAGACAGTAACCTGGGATCCTCTTCAGAAAGCACGTAAGACCATCATGTGGTGGAAGCTTGGGCTGTGTCTGGAGTTGTACTGTCATCGTCTGCCAGCAGAAACAGCAGTGAGTGAGGCTGCGGGATGCATACGGCAGTTGCTTGATGGTGGCGTCTTTCGTCGGTGGGCTCTGCAGTCATGAAATATTGGGTGGGATACACATAGGGATGGTCCCGTGGAGATTCAGTCGCGTCTCATCCAGTTGCCATGACACAATGGCGTCTGTCAGGGAGCAGTTATGTCCCTTGACGTCTTAAGGAAAAATGCTCTGTGTGTGCGCCTGCACACTATGTGAACACAGCGCAGGCATCCAAGAGTGGTGCAGGATTGCTCCCAGCTGCTTGGCTTGGCACTTGAGGACCGCACTTCTCTGGATCCCACTCGCGCCTTCGGGGTTGCTGCTTCTTTTCCTTGTTATGAATTCAGAACTGTACATAAAGTATACTTTCATGTAACATTCATGTGCTGCATTGGTCAGTGCCAAGGCCGTGAGAGGACAATCTGAATGTGGCTGTGCACGAGGAGCCAGGGATCAATAGAAAACAAAATCATGGAATGTTTAAAGTTTCCTAGTCATTTTAAACATCAATATTTCGTATTTTCCATATTCTTGTATCAAATGTATGTGGGACGCAAACTCTTGCAGTTCGAACAAATTATTACTTCTCTTAGTGTAAAAGAATTTTTTCACGATAAAATGACACATATGGCCATACAGGAGTGCTGTCCCTAGGTTTTTTTTGTTTGTTTGATTTTTCCTCAGAGCCTGTCTTCCAAAACCTGGAACTTTCTCATTCGGTCATGGGATTTCCGACCACGTGATGCCTCAGCCAAACGGTCGGCGTCCGAAACACAGGGACCTCTTCCAGCTTCCGCCATCTTCCCTGAGGACTTTGCCCTCCAACAGGTGTGATTCCAATTCCGCTGAAGTTCCCCCTCCACGGCCCCCGTTCCCCTGCCCTGGCTGTCCTCCTTACCCCCCCATCTTGCAGTCAGAGACTGCGCGCCAGGCTGCTGTGCCGTGGAGCCCAGCAGGTGCAGGTGGTGTATGAGTGGGTCAGCGTGAACACACGCCCCCCTCCGCCTACAGCTGGGGGGACGAGTGTTTGGAGAGGGCGGTGAGGACCCGCTGCTATGAGAAACGGGCCGGACCTCATCCCCAACCTGTCCCCATTTCGTCCACGTTTGGGGGTCGACCCTTGGCGCAAACTACACCTTCCTGGCCATGGTCAGCGCTGTCCGCTTCCTGCAGTGAGGCTTCCTCCACACACCACACACACACATCACAACACACACACACACCCACACACACACACACACACACACACACACACACACACACACACACACACACAAACGCGCGCGCGCGCACGCACGCACACCAACGGATTAGGGCTTACAAAACTGTCCGGCAGCAACCATCTTAGATCAGGAGAATTCAAAATGAAGCAATGAGACTGAATCTTGGGAACCACGAGGGTACACCAGTTGAAAACTATACGATACCTGCCCGACCTTCCTTCAGTGCAAAGACACAAGCTAGAACAGGTGAAGGCATATTTCAGAGCACTTGAAAACCCCCAAAACCCACTACATGCGACGGTCAAGGAGTCAGGCAGCCCCTAAAAAGTGGAAAA
>JADBJO010003973.1:0-17500 GCA_016801955.1 Conus betulinus | reverse complement strand
GTAAAATCAAAAAGTCAGTAATTGAAAACGAATACAGTGCTGGTAGCTTAAAAAATCCTTTACGTTAGAAATTTTATGTCTTCCATGAAAATCAGTTGGTTACAAAGACTCTTTTGTGATGATGGCGACTGGAAAATGTTTACTCTAAATATGTTTCCTATGTTCGATGATGTGCGATATTTGGGAGCAGAGTATGTAAATATTGTTATGCAGAATGTTCAGAATCCATTTTAGGAGGATGTTTTAATACATTATAGAAAATTGTGCTTGAAATGTAAACCTTCCTCTATTCATGATTTTATGTCAGAATGTATCCATTACAATGTGAATATTATAAGAAATTTTTAAAAAAGTTATATTTGTGCAAGAATGGTATAACTACAATATCTTTTTTTGTAAAGCAATTATTGAATGAGGGTGGCAATTTCATGTCACACAGACGGTTTCTGATAAGTTTTCCAGGAATCAGAACTAATTTTTTCTTTTATGTGAAGGTATTCTCAGTGCTGTTCGTTCTTATGGCAGGAAATTAAATGTTGTCTTTACCAACAGATATAAATTGTTCGATCAGAAAGTATTTTTCTTATATCAAAAAGGGCAATAAATGTGTACAAAATATTTTGAATGATAACAATGCTATACTTACTTATGTCACTAAATGGGATAATCTTTTTGAGAATCTAAACTGGAAATTGATCTTTTCTCACTGCTAAAAAAACCACACAACAGATGTCCAACTGAGATGGTTTCAGACTAGGCTTCTGCATAGGCTGCTCCCAACTCAAATATACTTATTTATGTGTAAAATCTCTGATTTTCCTATTTGCAACTTTTGTAATCAAGAAGAACAAACCATTCTTCATATGATGCATGACTGTTTTGTTGTTAAAATTTTTGGAATGATTTTGAAAATATGTTCAACTAGCTTACCCGCGTTGATGTAGCTTGTACCCGCTCCCGCCCCATTCTCCCACTCTTGTCTCATAAAGCAGCCCAGCAAGTGGTCTTTTAAGTGTCCCAGCAAGTGGTCTTTTAAGCGGTCCAGCAAGCGTCCAAGCAAGTGATGTGGCAGGTGGCCCAGCAAGTGGCTGGCAGGAGGCACAGCAAGCCCTGTTTGCTTTGTGCCTATTGTCTACTTCAAAGCGGCTGGATAGACCACATTTCTTGTATTTCCTTCTGGAGCGTACACAAACAGCTGTTTGCTGTTTCCAACCCGGGAACAGCCGACATAGAGCTGTCCGTGTGAGAAGCATGGCTCCTGAAGGAACAGGCCAACACCCCCACTGACTGGCCTTGTGCCTTGTCAATGGTCATGGCAAAGCACAGGCGCAATGGAAACTGCAGGCGCCTGAACTCGATGGGGTAGGATAGGATGGTATCAAGGGGATCCTCGGAATGAAGACATCCTTCCCTCTCTTTCTGCTCCATTGATACGTCATTGTTAGTAATTATGTCATTGATTTTTTTTCCAAGACGTCATTTGCGTGTGACAACGTTATTCAGCGTGAATCCATAGCTGCAAGGCGCTCCTGTGTTTCCTCTACAGTCTCACTGTGTAAGCTTGCAGCCCACCTTTGTCTTTCTGCCCGGTTGTCTCGCTCCCGTCAGTCGTCATACAGCTCCCATTCTCTACCCCCTTCCCGCCCTACTGTCCCTTCGTGCTCCGAGTGTGTGTGTCACATGCCTCTAAAGGAGAGGAGTTGTCTAGGGTAACATATATGTGACTTCCTAAATGTTAAATTGAACTCTTGACTCCTGCGCTTTCACCCACCAGCTATATCCCATCCACCACCAAAAGGCAGACGACGAACTTTACAATTCAACAAACGTTTATTAACAACACGTGACGATATACAAACTAACGGGGTCACAGGACAAGACAAACATAAATCTACTTATCGAAATGGCGGACGTCAGTTGCAGTTTTGTTGTGGTTCATAGGTAGAAGAACAAGTACCTTTGATCCTACTTTTAGATCTCTACTCTTTGTGTGTCTGTCAAAGTTCCGTTGGTATCTGTCACTGGTTTTGCTTAGATTCTCTCTAGCTAGTCTGCATGTCTCTTCGAGTCTGTTTCGAAGGTCTGGTATATATTCAGCAGTGGTTCTTGTCTGACTGTCTTTTCGTCAGTCCAACATTGTTTCAACACTTTCAACGGTCCGTGAACCTCCCTACCATAGAGCAATTCGAAGGGTGAAAACATCAACGATTCCTGTGGGGTTTCACGATAAGCGAACAACAAAGCTGGCAAGAATCTGTCCCATTCATGGGGTTGTTGACCGACTAACTTTTTGAGCATTAATTTCAATGTGCCGTGAAAACGTTCTACAAGCCCATTGGTTTGTGCATGATATGGGGTTGTGGTAGTACCTCTAATGTTCAACAACTGGTTGACTTCCTGCATTGTTCCGGACACACAAATTGAGTTCCACGGTCAGTGAGAATTGTTTTGGAGTCCCTACTCTAGACCAAATTTCCCATAATGCTTCCGCTACCGTGATTGTATGATTTGATGGAAGTGGGATAGCCTCTGGATATCTCGTCGCATAGTCAACTACAGTCAGTATGTATTTGTTCCCTTGGTTGGATATCGGATGTATCGGTCCAATCAGGTCGATGGCAACTCTTTCAAACGGTGTCTCCATCAATGGCATTTTCATCAATGGTGCTTTTTTCATTTGATCCCTTGTGCACGCATCTCTGACATACGTCGCATGACTCGCAATATCTACGAATGTCTGCGTAGATACCTGGCCAAAAGAAATCAGAAGTGCTTCTATCTCTGGTCCCTTTTATGCCTAAATGTCCTGACATTCGTATGTCATGTGCCACATGCAAAAGTTCTGGTCTGAGACGTTTTGGCACCATCACTTGTTCGTACTCTTTCCCATGGAGAGAAATAGATCTGTACAATATGCCATCATCCATGGTGAATTTTGTCTTATCTTGTCTCGTATCATGTTTCGGGTTACGAGCAAGTTCAAAATATCTTTTCAATGTCTCATCTGCCTCTCGTTTATGATGTAGATCTCTAGGAGTAATGCCACCAAGAGATGTCTCTTTCAGTTTAAGAGGGGTCATATCAGTCTTTGCGTCAGTCTTTGCTGTGATCGCTGACGTAATTGTCATGGCCTCGGCAAACAGGGGCACTTTTTCTTTTGTCCATCTTCCATTGTCACAGTGTTTCCGATCAGTACACAGAGCACTGGCCGGTCCATGACTACTGCTTCTACATTGCCTGAGAAGTATGGGCAGTCCATGTGTACGATCGCTATGGGCATTACCTTTTTCACGTCAGAACTGGCTAACGTGATGCTCTGTGAGTTCTTAGTATAACATTTCTTGGGCATGAGTTTTCTGTCAACAACTAGGGCATGCGATCCTGTATCGCGCAAAGCTTGCACCTTCTTGCCTTCTACAGTTGCATCACATTGTGGTTGAAAATCAATCTTGCTGCAATTATCACACAATGTATTGACAACATTGACCTGCTGGGGTTCACTCTCTTCAGGAGCGATAACTGCTGCAGAATTATTCTGATTCATCTGCATGTTATGTTTTGGACAATATCTTGCAATGTGATTTCCACCACAGACATAGCATGTTGGCCTGTAATTTTTCTGCGTTGGAAGTCTTGTTTGCCATACGGTTGTGTATTGTCAGTCCAACCAGTGTTTGTCACATTACTTCCGCCTTGGTTGGATGATTGTTTATTTGGCCCGAATTTCCGATTACCGCCCGAAAATTTTGATGATCCGTTCTCACCAAAGTTACGACGTTGGGGTGGGTGATTTTGTGCACGTGGTACAGTTTCCCTGTGAGCGCGTTCGGCCTCACGGATGTCTTCAAACAAATTTGCCGCGCTGCAACAGCCTCTCGCATGGTTTGAGGATTTTTGTCCCTAACATAACAAGCTTTTTCAAACTGGAGTGCCTCAAGGAAACGCTGAACAATGAGCATATCTTTCAGAACTTCCTGTCCCTTACCTGAAAGCTCGATCCATCGATCTAACCACAGACTAAGTTTATCACAATAATCCTGAGCTCTTTCACCATCCTCAATTTTTGCCGTTCTGAACTTTTTACGGTATGACGCGGCGCTGAGTTGGGACTTATGCAGAAGTGCATTCTTGATGCAGTAGTAGTCAGCTGAATCGTTAGCAGTTAGGTTAACATAGACTTCCCTTGCTCTACCTTTTAATAAAGGAGCTATGCGTGTTCCCCATTCCTCTTCAGCCAAATTGTTGATAGTTGCGATCTTCTCAAACTGATTGAGATACAACTCTACATCATCCTTATCTTCTAAATAAGGTAGCTTGACTTTTGCACCTGAATTCGTGTTATGCTGTATGCCATCAGAGTGAGACTGAGTCAAGTCTCTTCCTGACTCAATTTTTTAATTCTAATTCATGCTGTCTTATCTTGTCATGCTCTTCCTTCTTCTCTTTCTTTCTCCTCTTTCTCTCTCTCCAATTCATATTGTCTACTCTTATCACGCTCTTCCTTTTCTCTTTCTTTACAAGTTTCTACGTACTTCACGAGAGCTGGCCCTTGCAACCCAAGCATCTCCGCTTCAGCCTTAAATCTGAGAAAATCCTCGGACATCACAGATTCAACATTTTGGCTACGCCTTGCTGCATTTCTATCTTTCAGCATTGTAAATAGTTTACCTGTGTACAGTACAGCTACCGTAATAGTAAAATAATACAATAAAGATAAGATATACTATAGCCAAAATTAGATTTATCTGTCACTAGTGCCTCCTCCACAGGTACTTGTGGAAAAATCTCAATAGCACAATACTCTGCGCAATAACAGCTAACAAGCTAGCTTCCTGTGTACTGCTACACACGATGGTGTTCTTCCCAACGAACACGATCACTACCTGTTGCAATAGCTTAATCCTCTGTGTACTGCTACACCCGACACTGTTCGCTCTGACGAATACAACTACTATTCTCCACGATAGTTCAATTCTGTTTCACCACTCGTGAAACCACTGGATCTCCAGATCCCTTCCACATCAAATACGTCTCAACTCCTATGAGATTACTGGATCACACAGATCCCTCATGCTATCTACAGTCTCCCTCACATGAGACTTGCAACCACCTTAGTCAACACCTTGGACTAATAATTGCAATAGCACGCCAACGGTTTATGATATACAAGGGTATCATAGGTGAAACAATGAGCATACCACTCAATTTCCACTGTATAACAAGCAGGTAACAAGTTACTCGAGGCTTACTACTGACAGCTCAGTACAAGTAAGGCTTACACTAAGAGAATAAATAACCAGATCTATACTCTAGATCTAACAACACCATATTGGATAGCTGTTTGCGTTGCATATATTTATGGACATTACGATATATACTCACAAGACAGGGTTGATTGGTGGAATTGAACAGCAGCCTGATCAATATTAGGCCCAAGCCAACCACCCACAGAAAGAAGGTAGTGAATGCACATATAGTGGTGTGTGAATGCTGGTAGATCCGGATGAGCCCCCAAAAGATGTCACATACCTCTAAAGGAGAGGAGTTGTCTAGGGTAACATATATGTGACTTCCTAAATGTTAAATTGAACTCTTGACTCCTGCGCTTTCACCCACCAGCTATATATCCCATCCACCACCAAAAGGCAGACGAAACTTTACAATTCAACAAACGTTTATTAACAACACGTGATGGTATACAAACTAACGGGGTCACAGGACAAGACAAACATAAATCTACTTATCGAAATGGCGGAGATCTCCAAATGATCACAGCTCAGTCTCCGTGGAAAAACAGCTGTCAACACACTCGACAACAGTTCCTTAAATTGATGGCGACCGATGAGATTGCGAAGGATAACAAAGTGCTCCCTGAAGAATGTTGCTCTGTACCGTCCGTGTTTAACAGCTCATAACACAGCATTGAAAAAAATAAACACAGCTCTCCACAATGAGTATTCTTCTGGACCGTTCAACGCAGCATCTAAAATCCTTGTTTTGGTGAGATGAAGCACATCTTCGTTTTGATGCACAAAGAACAAAATAACACACGTCGAATATTTTACGATACAATTTCTCCAATAATATCTCTGTCCACTGGTTATTGATTTTTTGTTCTTCTTTTCAAGCAGATAAACAATGAAGTCCAGGAATACGTCGTGCGACGGTAAATGAAGAGGTCGAAGAAGAAGAAGATTAAGTAGATGGGAAAACAGTCAGTGTAGAATATGAACATAGGAAACGTAGCAACCTTGGAGAATTCAGAAGGAAAATAACGCCTGAAAGAAAAACAGATACATAGACTCATAAGTTCCAGTTCAATTTGCTGAGCAAGTTTCTTCCCCCTTTCTAATTTAATATCTTGTCTGCCCCGTGTACATTTTTTCACTATCTACTACTACATTTACAATTTGTACCAAAACATTTACCTATCTGTTCTGCACTTAACTACAGACTGACAACACAAGAGCAACAAACGATCACTAATATTGATCAGGTTTGTTCTCCAGCTCCCCAATCTGGAATAGAAAGGAACAATGAAGTTAGTAAGCTATATTAATTTACGTTGAGCGAATCGTGCAGTTCAAGTCACTGAAATATGAAAGAAACCGGAGTTGGTTGTTCGAAATGTAGATCTGCAATGCTCACCTTGCAGCGCCCGATCAGATGTCCAGTCTCCACTTGCATCAAGCTACACTACATACAAATATTCCCTCTTGGTTGCTGTGGGTGGTACTAATATAATAACATACAAAGTGCCAGACCACAAACAAACCAGGGACATAAAATGTAAGCAAAAATATGCGGAATGGAATGCAACTCGCAGCCTCCATACAGAAAATAGTCAAAAACCGTTGTTTTTTTTTTTTTAAATTCGTACACCCTTGACCGATACGGCGCTGAAACAATTTGTTTGTATATATATATATATATATATATATATATATATATATATATATATATATATATATATATATATATATATAAGAATCATAATGATTTGAATGGACAGATCATGGCCACGTAAAACATACCATATGAGTTCTCATGCATTTTAAAAGTGAAATGATATGTTTCAATACTCGGCGCTATGCACTATTTCAGCACATCCGAAGTGCGTCAAAATAGATTATAAATTTCGTCGGAGCACGAATGACGTCTTTGTTTGTGACAGTGTGTGTGACAACTTCATTCAGCGTGAATCCCTGTTAGCGCAAGGGTAGAAATATGTGAGTGAGAACTTCAGTCAGCGTGAATCCCTGTTGGCGCAAGGGTAGAAATATTTATTTATTTATTTAAAACTACCCCCTTTTTTGAAAATCGGGCCCTGTCAAGACCTTTTTATTGGTTAAGTGAAGATGCATGCCAAATATGGTGAAGATCCATCCAGCGGTTTAGGCACGGTGGAGGAAAAAAAACATGCAGACAGACAGACAGACAGAATTGCCTTTTATATGTATAGAAGACAAACCAACTTTGTCATAATATAAACAAGGAATTTGTTCTATTTGGGGTCAAAGTAGTAGATATAAAAACAGATAAAGTAATGAACCTCATTCTTCTGTTAGCTAAATTCTACATTTATACATGTAAACTTCACGATGTCCACCCTACTTTTGTTGGCTTTTGTCGCAATTTTGAAAAATAGATACAAGATTGAAAAATATTTAGCTTTTAAAAGTCATAATGCAAGACAATTTGAAGAAACTTGGTTCCCATACCTTACAGTAATTCCTTGATCGCCTTCTTTCTCACATTCCACAAATACCTATTTTATTAAACGAGTATCACCAATTGTTCTTGAATCTTGTATGCACATGTCTTACCTATGTATAGGATAATTGCTTGTTACCCATGGCTTTCGAGCCTGTTGCAATTTTTTTTTCTTTTATGACTCCCAAATACTAAAGTGTGTGCACATGTTGCCTGTTACTGTACACTGTGTGCAATATGATGTATGTTGTCATTGATGTAAAATACAAACTGTATCTTTATTTACTTAAGTTTGATTTTGTCATCCTCGTTTCATTTATTCTTGCAAATATGGCAGAAATTATACTTTCACACAGAAATGGGAGGGAGGGAGGGGAAAGTGTGTAATTTTCAAGAGTGCTGTCATTCATCACGTGTGTATGTGAATACAGATATATGGGGGAAGGAGAAGAATGGTGGTTTTTTTTTTTTTTTTTTTTTTTTTTTCCCCTTCCCCCATTTACAACTTATGAAGGAAAGGCGTATGTCTCGATGTGAAGTTGTGTGTGTGTCTTGTAAAAAACAAAAAAAAATGTTCAATAAAAAAAAGTCTCAAGTTCTGTGGCCCTTCATGCCCTGCTGTCATGGTGACCTCAATTTTGATGTCCTCTCCACGTCTGTGGCCTTGGATTGGTTCCGTCGGGGTCAACGGTATCGGCAAATCCATGGGGGCTGTCGTTGGAGGGACGTGGTGGCACCCTCTGGAGGAAGAGCTCACACATGCTGGCTCTGCGATTAAGCAATTATTGTTGTCAGTAGGGGGCTTAGTAGGTGGTGTCCTGTGTATTTTAGATCAGAACAGGCGCAACTGAACACTACCGAAGTGACTCGGCAGCAGTGCAGAGTCTCCTCCAGTGGGTTGTCTCTTGAAGACTTGACATTGACTGCTCCCTGTGGATGGCCAGCCCCGGGGCTGCGGCGGGGCCGACCGGGCTGTGGCTGTGGACGGGGTGTCGGAATGAGTGGCGTAGATGCACTGCCTCTGAGGTGGCGCAGAGGCTGGGACAGCAAGAAGAAAAAATAAAAAACGCTCCCAGGAAAGCGCAGTCCCCGCAGCGCGCCCCCCACCCCTTCCCTCTTTCCACCCTACCCCACCCCACCCCTGTTTTTATGTTATGGTTGTTATTTTGCTCATTGGATTCCGGTCACAATCTACACCAGATATGATATATTCAAGCTATGGTTTACATAATAATCTAGATTCTAATCAATCATAATCAATGCATTTTCCTTTAAAATAAATCAGAAAATGATAAAAAAAAAAAAAATGCCCAGTGTCATACTTCTCAGTTAAAAAAAAAAAAAAAAGAAGATAAAGATTGATCCGCTGTTTCATTACGATTTACACTAAAACTAAATGGGTCCTTTCTCGAGCAAAGTTTTGTTGCTCCATTGCGTCTCATAGAAATCGGTACAGCAGAATATGCGTAACTTTCGTGACAGAGAAAAACCCACAGACCAAGGGAGGGGGAGGAAGCGAGAAAAAAATTATTCGTCAGTGTTTATTAACAGTCACTCACACTACGTGCGTACAGTCAATGAATGTGTCCGTGCGTGGTGTGTGCATGCATGTACGCGCTCGCGTGTTGGCATAAGATTGCTTGCTCTTTCCTCAGAGTTCCAGAAGGCCTGTGAGATTTCCCAGCGGAAAGTGGAACTGCTCCATGGACAACTGGAAAGGACTGCTTGGCCTTCAGCCTCACCTGGCCTGTAATCTCTTCGTGGACTGTGCCGATGACAGGGACGAAGACGACTGTGGCTACACTAGATGTCATCAGGTCGGACTCTGAATGATAGTGAGAAATAAAATTAAAGTGCGCGGGAATCATGTGCCCTTTCCATATCTTTTCTTCCCCGTAGGCTAACGTTACTTTGGAACGGGCTGGCAAGAGGTGTGGGCTCTAGAAAGAACAGATGTAGGGCAGCGGTGCAGGGACTGACACACTATCTATCTATCTATCTATCTATATATATATATATATATATATATATATATATATATATATATATATATATATATATATCATTCAATTATAAACAAAGCTTGCTCTTATGTCTTAGATTGAAGGAATAGGGGGAGATAAGCATTCATATCTGCAGTGGTAGGTAGTTCTGCCTAACTAACAGTATGTGCTTGAGTGGGCGAATGGTGAATAATAAATGCTTCTCAAAATGAACCTTCCACAAGCTTATACTTTGTCAGACGTACGATATCCATGCATGCACGCACATACACACACGAACCTGACATCTTTCCTCCGCACACAACTGCATCCACTCCATACACATAAGGCGCAAACAAAGGTCAATTTTGGTTCATCCCCTCCTTAATCTTTTAAAATCCCATGGGGGTTCCCTTTACTCTGGCATCCATCAAAGCTTATATATTTACATTATCTGTCTTTCAGCTGGTGCAACCAATCAAGTACGCTTCTTCTGCGCACAATACTGATTTTGCAGGTTTACTCACTGCAAGTGTCCGCACACACACTCTCTGTGGTGTCCGGAACTGGCTTCCTCTGTGCGGGGATCCCATACACATCACAACTACTGGTCGGCAACAAACTCTTGCCAACCTGGATCTTCCCGCGGATCGGAGCTTGGCCCGGGAACGCGCGCAGCCCCCGGCCATCCACCTTAGTGCCCGATCTCCAGTCTCCTCTACCGCACGGGGAGTCGGCCCAGCTATAACAAACCAGATAAACACGAGTTCAAAACACTGCCAGCCAGTTAGCAGTCATGTTACACTTTAACATTTTTGAACTCTTCAATTTTTCAAACATAGTTTCGGTTCCGACAATAAACCGTTGAAAACAAAATGGAGAATCATCTAGATTCTCACAATATAAAATTAGATACTTACGGCTTGAGTACCGGTCATTCAACTACAATTCACATACTTCTGTATGTGTTAGGCCTCTGCCTTTATCATTGGGCACAGTCCGCCTCTTCTTTCTTCCATCTAAATCATCTGTTCCATTCTCAGAGTGCGCACCGATACAGCCAACGCCTGTTTATATTCAAATCGCGTGAACAGTGTTGCTTCACTGGGTAGATAACACTGTCTGTCAGTTTCTGCCCGGTCCTTTGCTTTCACATTATTTTGTATTTTCACATTGTTTAGGTATGGAATGTTGCTTCACTGGGTAGATAACACCATTGCATACTATACTTACCAAAGTAGAGGTACTCGAGAAGACTCCTCTTCGCACTGCTCTTACTTCAAATGGAGTTGCCTTGCATACAGTCCTGACGTCTCCCATGAAAAATGTGACAATGCTACTTTCGCCACCAATTCTTGTGTGAATTTGACTCGAAATCTGGAACTGTCAATGTCAGCAGACCGGTACCTGGTGTCACGCTTACTACAACTCGAAAAACAGTATCCTGTGTCCGTCACGAGTTGCTCGGCAGGTCACGTGGTTCACGAGTTCCTAGATTGTGATCTGCAGAGCGATTGTTTGCTTGGACGAAAGCCTAGGGGGCAATCTTCATGCTCCACTGATCGTGATCCTTCTCCTCCGCCGCCCTCCTTTCTGTGTAGCAATCGGATGCAGGAGGTGCCTTACATGTGGTGTGTGACCATCGCGCGGACTGCAGCGATCAGAGCGACGAAGTGTTTTTGTGTGTACCCCCCGTGTCCTCCACACACTACTACCTTTGACTGTGGAGACCGCCAGGTAAGTGTGCCTGAAGCAATGAGGAAAGGAAGAAATGAAGGAAGAAATAAAGAAGAAAAAAAAGAGAGAAGAACGGAAGGAGGAGGCAACAAACAAACAAAATGAATGAACCAGCACATTTTGTGGTTTCCGTGTCTATGCATAGACAGAGAGAAGAGGGGGGCGAGAGAGAGAGAGAGAGAGAGAGAGAGAGAGAGAGAGAGAGAGAGAGAGAGAGAGAGAGAGAGAGAGAAAGACAGACAGACAGGCAGGCAGGACAGACAGACAGACAGACAGAAAGAAAGAAAGAGACAGAGAGAGACAGAGAGAAAGAAAATGCCACAACATAGGCGTGAAACTGCATCCGGAATGCAAACTAGTCAAGATGCCGATCGTGATCCTGAGCGTGCACTTCAAATAAAATAGTTGACTCACTACACTTATTTGATTGACCCACACGTTGAAAAAAGGTCTTTTTTGTTTTTTGCGATGGAAAGACAGGTGTTATCTTCCCTTTTTTTGTGTCGTCTGGAATAGGGTCTGCTGATGCTGAGATGACCCCTGACCTAGAGCCAGACACCTTTCCATGAGCACACGATGACACAATGACTGTTAATTGAATGCTCATGCAAAGCTGTCTGGGTTTCAATTCTCTCTCTCAGTCCATAATGCGTCCTAGTCCTGTTGCCTACAGGAACTGTCTTTGGAGGTGTAGTCTATTCCGTCTGCTACATGAAGAAAGAGAACATTCCTTTTATGTTTGCGTCAGTACAACACAGGCACCTAAGAAACAAACTCAAAATTCTTCTGAAGAAAATTTCAAAAGCAACAAATATTTTCAATGCATGGATATTTTTGTCTATATATTTTCCATTCATCTTGTATCTAAAGCATGATGCATTTGGTCTTATAAAAAACAATAGAGTAAAAAAAAAAGGCAAAAAAAAAGGGTACGGTACATGAATAGAGCTTTAATCTGGTCTGGTATCATATGTGCTTTGCCTCTGTCTGTCTATCTATCTAACCATCTGTCTGTCTGTCTGTCTATGCGCGAGTGTGTGTGTGTGTGTGTGTGTGTGTGTGTGTGTGTGTGTGTGTGTGCCAGGTCATAGATTTGCACTGTTATACACTGTTATGTTTTGACATCAATACACAACCATAGAAGAAAAAAGAAAACTAAGTCCAAACGGCAGTTTTAACAAAAAAAAATCCATTCCTCAGTTAAATGCTTTCACTCACTGATTGGCAGTGCCTGCAGCTCAGCCAGAGATGTGATAACATGGTGCAGTGTGTGTCTGCAAACGACGAAAAGGGGTGTAAACCAGACCTGGCCACGCTTCATACGTACGAAGGCGGTCGTTTTCCTTGAAATTTTCGTGACATGGTCATCAAGGAAACAACCAAATACACTCACCTTTGGCACCCTCGGGTCAGGAGAGCCGTGCCCCGGGTCTCACTTCCTGTGTCCTACTCCTGACATGACCCTGTGTCTGCCCGTCTATCTGCGGTGTAACGCCATCCACGACTGCCCGGGGCGTGAGGATGAAGCAGACTGCCAGACGTACCAGTGTCCTGGCTACTATCGCTGTCGCCAGTCCGCGTGTGCGTGTCTGCCGAGCACGTGTGTGACGACAGGTATGGCCAGTGCCCTCAGAATGACGATGAGCTGTTGTGTCACTTCACCTGTCCATCTGAATGTAGGTGCTTCGGGTTGGCATTTTACTGTAACCGGTCTGTCACTGTTGGTGACCATCCAGATCTTCGCTTCTTGAACGCGGACAGGAGCAACATGACGTTAATGGACTTGATGAACATCACCATGCTGGTCCACGTCAGTTTTGGCGTCTTGTTTTCTGCCTCACGTTCAAGCACCTGCTCTGCCTAACTTGATCAGTCTGGACCTCAGCGATAACCTCATCACCTGTCTTCTACCTGGTGACTTCAGTACCCTCAGATCTCTGCAAGTGCTTGTTTTTAGCGGGAAACCCACTTGACCTTCAAGACGGTCTCTCTGGTCTGTCCACGTACACCAAACTTCGCGTGTTGGACCTGTCCCGTGTGAGAGTGGACGCAGTGAACGTGGATCCTTTGCACACACTGACTCGTCTGGACCAGCTCAACCTGTCGGGCAGTGGAGTGCGTCACGTGCACGGCTCGGGTTTTCGGGTTCTACGATCGTTGCGCTCCGTGGATCTCTCAGGATGTCCGGTAATGACCTTTCCTCCACAGCTGTTCCACAATCTTCTCAAACTTCGGTCCTGTGAAAGCCAGCAATTATAAACTGTGCTGCCCAGCGCTTCTTCCTGAGGAGTTCAGCCCCAAGTGGTGTCGGGTTCCGAAAAGACGCCGTGTCGTCCTGCCAGGACTTGATGCAGAGTCACCTCCACCGGATTATCCTGGCTCTATTAGCCACGCTGGCGTTGGTGGGAAACCTCACCAGTTTTCCTGTTCCGCACCGTCTTCAACAAAGGAACGCGGCGGTTTGGATTCGGGTGTCTTCGTTCTGCATCTGTGTGTGTGTCTGATTTCTTGATGGGGGTGTACCTGACTGTGATTGGACTGGCTGACTACAGGTACAAAGACATCTACCTGTGGAACGACTACTCCTGGAGACACAGCACCACCTGCAAGGTGGCCGGTTCCTGTCTCTCCTGTCCTCTGAGGTGTCCTGTCTTTCAGATCTGCTTCATCACCGTGGATCGCTTCCTGGTGCTGCGCTTTCCCTTCAGCCAGTTCCACTTCACGCCGACGTCAGCGCATCTGGCCAGCAGCACCGCCTGGTGGGCGGGGCTCATCCTGGCCGCCACGCCTCCTCTGGCCCCTGTGACGTCACACTGGCAATTCTACAGCCAGACCGGCATCTGCATCCCGCTGCCCATCACCAGGACCGAGTTCCCGGGACAGCATTACTCCTTCGGTATCTGGATCGCCCTCAACTTCGTCCTCTTCCTGTTCATAGCTTCGGGGCAGATGTTCATCTACTGGTCAGTCACCTCCAACACGTTGACCGGCTCCGGTACCATTGGCAGGAAGTCCACGGACCAAGTCATCGCTCGCCGGCTGATCACCGTGGCCGTGTCGGACTTCGCCTGCTGGTTCCCATCGGCGTCCTGGGGATGACGGCGGTCGGAGGCGTGGACGTTCCGGGGGGAAGTCACGTCATCATGGCCGTCTTGGTGCTGCCGCTCAAACTCAGCCCTCAACCCGTTCCTGTACACCGTCAACGTCATTCTGGAACAGCGAGGAAGAGCCGTGAGAAACAGCTGATGATCGTTTTGTCTCAGTTGCAGGACGTTCTGCTGTGAGTTTGCTGGCGCGTGAGGTTACTGTCTTCCTCATGACAGCCCTGATATCATGGCCCTTTACGGCCGGCTGGGTTAGAAGCAAACACTCTCTCTGTGTCTGTCTCTGTCGTGTCTGTTTTGTGACTGACTGCCTGTGTGCCTGCCACCCTGTCTGTCTGTCCGTCTGTCTGGCTGTCTGCCTGTCTCCTCTCTCTCTCCTCGTCTGTCTGTCTGCCTGTCTCTGTCTCTCTGCCTGTTTTCTCTCTGTGTCTGTCTGTCTCTCTGTCTCTCTCTCTCTCTCTCTCTTCTCTCTTCTCTCTCTCTCTCCTCTCTCTCTCCTCTCTCTCTCTCTCTCCCCCCACCCCTCTCTCTCGCTCTCCTCCCCTCTCTCTCTCTCTCTCCGCACGCTCAGTCTCTCGCGTTGTCTTCATCATCCATCTCTTGTCTCTTTGTGTGTCTCTCAGCCACACAATCCAGACGTTAATGTTGCTAAATGAGGCAGTCAACACCCATGTCCTTTCAACAGTTGCACGGTTTTAGTTCTGTGCTCTGGTTTTTTTGCAGCATGAATACACGAAAAAAAAGTATCAGCCAGTTACTGACTTCTGGCAGGTAGCAGTAAGATCCGTTAGGTCCCTATACTTAATGTGCGTGCCAAGTCTTAATGGTCATCAATAGTCTCAATGTATGTCCCTAGTCTTAATGCGCGTCCCTAGTTCTTCATGTGCGTCCCTGTGCGTGCCTGCACCCTATGTGTGTGAACACAGCACAGGCTGTCAAAGGTTGGTGCAGGATTGCTCCCGGCTGGTAGTTTGGCAAGTCGAGGACAGAGCTTCTCAGGGCCCTACCCGCACCTTCGGGTGGGTCTTTCTCTTCAACATGTTGTGATGAAAAAGATCAAGATCCAATGAAATGGCAGTCACAGACCACACTGCAGGTGACCATTCGGAAGACTTGAAACTATTTTAGTAAAGAAGGAAGGCCGCCCTACGTTGGTGTACTCAGTGACACCAGCCAATCATTGGTAATCAAAGACCAACTGTAGGTGACGATTCTGAAGGTGGGAAAGTATTGTACTAGGAAGGAAGTAAATACACCTGATGTGCTCAGTGACATTTCCACAATGAATAGCAGCATGCAGCATGTGTATGCTTTGCTTGGCTGACCTACACTGTTTTTTTTTTTTGGGGGGCGTCATAAAGAACAATGAAGTAGCTGGATTCTTTTTTTCTTTTTTTTTTTTAGATCGTACAAATATGGACATTTTAACAATAAGCGCAACGTATTATTTTTCTTACGTGGCGCATCATATATAAAACTTACGTGGAGCATTATTCATAAAAGTTACGTGGAGCATCATTTATAAAAGTTACGTGGAACATATCACTTATAAAAGTTACGTGGAACATATCAATTATAAAAATGACGTGGAGTATCATTTATAAACGCTTCATGCTGTATCATTTATATAAGTGTTTCCAACCTATGTGATTGGAAATCGACCTCGGAAAAATTTGATGGAAAAGATTAGAATCTTGAATGTTTTCAAAATAACCAAATGTGGGCTTTTAGAGTATTAGATATGAAACAGATTTTCCCCATGAAAAGTATTAAACAAAATGTAAAATTACAAATTCGTCAGATTTCTTTTTCAGTAGGGGATGCTAAATGGGCTTATGGTGCTGCTTTTTCCTGCAAGATCTGTGTGTGTGTGTGTGTGTGTGTGTGTGTGTGTGTGATGTGTGTGTAGAAATATATATGAACGGCTTATCATCCCCCTATTTCTACCATCTAAGACATAAGAGCAAGCTTTGTTTATAATTCAATATTTCTTGCAGTCATTGCAACGCCAAGCTGCTCTGTAAGGTTGCTGGAATGGTGCTCGGTACTTATCCTTGGATTATTAGTTTATTTTATATATATATATATATATATATATATATATATATGAGTGTGTGTGTGTTTGTGTGGGTGTGTGTGTGTGTGTGTTTGTGTGTGTGTGTGCGCGTGTATGTGTGTGTGTGTCTGTGTCTGGTGTGTGTGTGAACTGATGTAAGCATTTTGCATGCCCCAGCACAACTCGGAAAGACACCGTACTGTTTGGCTGCTTGACGATAAGTCAACCATTGTGTGTGATATAAACCCGAAGACAGGAAATTAGTTTTACCAGTTGTGTACATGTCTATGACTAATAGTGACCTGGGAGGATGGTGACCTCATTTTCGATGTCCTCTCCACGTCTGTGGCTTGGTTTTGTTCCGTCGGGGTCACCGGTATCGGCGAGTCCATGGGGGCTGTCGTTGGACTGACGTGGTGGCGCCCCTCCGGAGGGAGAGCTCACTCACGCCGGCTCCCGCGACTAAGCAATTATTGTCGTCAGTAGGGGGCTTAGTAGGTGGTGTCCTGCGTATGTTAGATCAGAACAGGCGCCCACTGAACACCACCGAAGTGACTCGGCGGCAGTGCAGTGTCTCCTCCGGTGGTTGCCTCTTGATGACTTCACATTGACTACCCCTTGTGGATTGCCGGTGCGGGCTGCGGCGGGGCCGACCGGGCTGTGGCTGTGGACAGGGGTGTCGGAATGAGACGGCGGTGACAGTCTTTGGGTCTTTGATGAAGAAACTTTTAATTGCTGGCGTGTGGTGGTGGTGGTAATGACGAGAACTTGCTCTCATCAACTGTTTGGACCATCCTGTTGTGACACGAGGTCGAGAACCAAGTAGAAAAGAAATCATTTTCCAGTCTGGTGTAAGGCTCTATGTGTATGAGGACTATCAACGAACAGAGTGGGTCTACTCGTAGCCA
>JADBJO010003972.1:213147-218987 GCA_016801955.1 Conus betulinus | reverse complement strand
AAAAAATAGGGGTTCATTTTTTGACTGACTTCAATTGCTCTCTATCTCTCTCTCTCTCTCTCTCTCTCTCTCTCTCTCTCTCTTCTACTCTCTCTCTCTCTCTCTCGTCTACAAAGACAGTCAATGTAAACCAATCTGGAACGATCTGAACACAGGCCAACAATTTTATTTTTTATTTATTTTGAAAGGGCCATAACTCGTTGCGTCGTCTAGAGGTGTGCCGGCGATTCTCTCAATATTTCATTCGGTAAGCCGGTTGTATAGCAAACACCAACAGATCTGGAGAGGTAGGTAAATGCTGCAGGGGAAGGGGGGGTGGGGGGGGGGGGGGGGGGGGGGGGAGGGGGGCGGGAGGAGTGGAGGGAGAGGGAAGGAGCGCTTGGGAATGGGAGCAGTAGGGAGGATCACAATCACCAAAAGTGTCCATTAGCAAAAGCTTTAAATTGTACAAATGGCAACGACAAAGTGTAACTTAATTACCCACTACATGAAACGTCGAACTTTCTCCTCAATCAAGCTCTATCTAAATCAGAGAGAGAGAGAGAGGAGATGAGGGAGAGAGAAGGAGAGAGAGCTCTTGCAGAGTAGACGGCTGAGAGAATGAGAGGAGTCGATGAGAGAGAGAGAAGGAGAGAGAGATGAGTGAGATGAGGAGCAGAGAGAAGCACCGTAGCACATCCTTTGTTTTACTAACCATACACAGTCACTGGGATCTGAGTCTTGCCCCCGCCGTCCCAACCCTCCCCCCCACCCCATTCCCTCAATTCCGTCTTTCAACAACTTTCTTTGTGCAAGCGGTTTCGGTTGTTCTGCTATGTAATCCGAATGGTTGAGCACACACCCCCACACCCCCACACAACAATATACACACACACACGCGCGCGCGCGCGCGCGCGCCCGCCCGCACGCACTCATGCATGCACGCACACAGCACACACACAGACACACACAAACACACACACACACACACACCACACACACCACGTGAGTTTAAAGCCTGCTTGATGAAATCACACACACACGCACACACACACACCACACACACCACACACACACACACACACACACACACACACACACACAACACACACACCCACCCACCACACACACAGCGAGAGAGACGGAGAGAGAGAGAGAGAGAAGAGATTGTCGCGAGAGGAGGAGAGAGAAAAGAGCGGGGGAGAGGCCCGGAGAGACGAGAGAGACGAGAGAGAGACAAATCTTAATTAAAACATCTATACTCAAAAATCCGTCCAATAGCACCCGTAGCACATCCTTTGTTTCCTACCCATTACCACAATCACTGGGCTGAGTCTTGCCCCCTCCGTCCCCCACCCTTCCCCCCCCCCCCCCCCACCCCCCCCACCCCCCCCCCCCCCACCCCACCCCCCAAACCCCACCCCATTCCCTCCATTCCGTCTTTCAACCAACTTTCTTTGCAAGCGGTTCGGTTGTTGTTCTGCTACTTAATCCGAATGGTTGAGCCCCACACACACACACAAACACACACACACACACCACACACACACACACACACATTACACAACACGCGCGCGCGCGCACACACACACACACCACACGCACGCATGCCACACACGCACGCATGCACGCACGGCACAACACAACACACACACGCACGCACACAAACACACACACACACCACACACACACACACACACACACAACGGTAAGCACACACACACACACACACACACACACACACACACACACACGCCACACACACGCTGAGTTTTAAAGCCTGCTTGATGAAATACCACACACACACACACACACACACACACAACACACACACAACACACACACACACACACACACACACACACACAGCAACAAACAACAAAGTCCGATCACCAAACTGGTGTGTCTCCCAGTCTGACGACGATTTTTTTTTTTTTTTTTTTAAGGGACGGTTAGTGATAAGTACGAGTTTTTGCGGTGTTGGGGGTGATGTTGGTGATAATCATTGTTAACTGAGTGATGAAGTGAATAGTTGGTTTCTTCAAGTTGTTCTTGTTATGTTGATTAGTACTGTGACTTCACGAGGTGTTCTTTCTCTCTGTTTCTGTCTTTAATCGGCTGTAAATGGTTAATTGTTGTGTGTGATAGTGGATTTTGGTTCGCTGATACAATTTCATTGACAGTGAGAGTAGTGTGGAGTGTTCTGGATTTAGGGGGAGGGTGGGGGTAGAGGGAGGGGGGAGTGGAAGGGCCAGGGGGGTCAAAAGGGGGCTTAGTGCCAGACTTACCTAGGCGAAGTTCCAGGATGTTAGGTCAGAACGGGCATTTTTGGTGGTGCCAGGGAGTAACGTGCCACGAGGCAAGTGTCGCACACCATGATGTCCGCGGCACGTGACAGACAACATAGCGAACTAGTGCAACATTATAGTGTTAAGGGCTTGTGCAACCCTCCATGTCCCTGAAGCCTGTCATGTACTGATTCCAAACGCATCTTATGTCTACTGCTAGTGAGTTTGCAACGAGACTGTCGTCCTTGTGATGAAATTACTCTGTGAATGATCAGGCTCTCCCTAAGCATTCATTGAATGTCACGTTCCTCTGAAAACATCGTCATACCTTCACATCTCTCGCCTCTCTCTCCAATTGCGGTTTTCCTCTCTGATCTGAGACCTCCAATCAAAACATGCCCACTCTCTCACTCTCCCGCTCTCTCTCCCTTTCCTCTCATTCCTCTCTCTCCTCTCTTCCTCATCATCTCCTATTCCAGTTGAGGCTTGTTTTGTGATCTCTTCTACTATCAGTACTGAGCTCTCTCATCTCTATCTCTCTCTCTCTCTCTCTCTCTCGCGTAATATGTATGTGTGTGTATCATATGTATACATGTGTATGTGTGGGTACATATGTGTATGCATATATGTGATTAGTGAATGATTATGTATAAAACATACGAACATGAGAATCTATTATGTGGTAACAAATGAACATGGATGTGTGGTGATAAAATTATATTTAGAGAAGGTTGAATCATGGATTTAACTCGGAAGGTGTTTCTGAGTTTGGAAAGTAATATGAATACTTGAATGAGTATGAAATTGTGATTGGTGTGACGATATGCAGAGATTTACGAATGAGAGATGTTATATGAACTCAAATAAGATTGTACAAATGTATACTCAGGTGTGAAGCATGACAAGGACTATGTACATCTGCATTGTGGAAAGATATTTATATAATAGTGAATACAAGAGTGTAATAAGAGGGAATGTGAATGTGATAAAATATATGGAGGAATGGAAGTATGGAAATGAATATGTTTTGAGGTAAATATGTGTAATGTATGAATATGAATGGAATATTGCAAACTATGAATGGAAATGAGCGAGAATGAGTCTATAATAATTGGACGATAGAGTAGGAATACTTATAAGAACATGAACAAGGTTGTAAAATGTACACACACACACACACACACACACACACACACACACACACACACATATACACACACACACATATATATATATATATATATATATATATATATATATTATATATATATATGTATTTGAGTGTATGTATGTGTGTACATGTATGTGTGTGTGTGTATGTATATGTGTGTGTGTATACATGCATGCATATGTGTTCACATGTATGTGTGTGTATATGTATGTATACATGTGTGTATATGCGTATGCATATATTTAGGTATGTATATGTATGCATGTGTATGTATATATATGTATATAAAAGAAGAGAAAAGAAAAGAAAAAGAAAGAAAAAATATGAGGAGGAGACTGGTTGAGAGGGATTGAGCCTGATTGGATCAAGAAGTGTAATAGAACTGAATGTATAACTAATAATAGGTAATCATGCAAGAATATAGACAATTAAGGTAAATAAGAGGAATAAGTATAATTATAATCTGAGTAGTTATTAATAGAACTGAATGTAGAACTAATAATAGGTATCATGCAAGAAATATAGACAATTAAGGTAAATAAGAGGAATAAGTATAATTATAATCTGAATAGTTATGAATTATGAATGCATGACCAAGTAAAAAAAGAGTAAGGAGGGAGGGGTGATGGAGGAAGCAACTGCAGAGACCGGTTAACACCAATGTGGGAACAAATGTGGCCGCTGTGGAGGAGAGGGGTGGGGGGGTTAGTCTAGGAATATGAATGTTTTAAGTTAAACGGGCATAGAATATATTCATATAATAATTTTTTTTTAAAAAAGAAAAAAATCAATTGTATAAGGAAACTTGTATGGAAGAGGAAGTTTAGAATATGTAAATATGTCAACCAAATCGGTATATGCATACACTTTTAAAACTACGAAATGAATACAAAGGGGAAAACACAGATAAATAATTGACCATGAAGTGATGAAGCATGTAAATGCGATATAAACCAGGAAATGAAAAGTAGGTCAAGAACTTCGCGTAGCGGAATTTGTTTAGATGTAGGTCAAACACAGCATGAAGTCGCGTGACTCACTGCAGTACACACGCAGTCCGTTTCGAGAGCTCGCTTGTTTAGGGGGGGGGGGGGGGGGGGGGGGGGGGGGGGGGGGGGGGGGGGGGGGGGGGGGGGGGGGGGGGACGGGAGTGGGGGGAGGGGGGAGTGGAGCGTGAGGCGGATGGGGCGACGGTGGGAGGCTGGATCGTCTGCTAAAAAATGGCTGCCCGTTAGATTATATTATAAGAGTATGGTTTTGAACATTTTGATTAACGATAGCTATCATATGCGCTCTGATTATTTTCCGACGGTTGCTTTTAATCATTAAAGTTTGAATTCTTGGGATCCGACCATTAAGAGACTCCTCTGGTGAATCGGCAACTTAGGCACATGTGTACGAGTCAAGTGTCAACAAGACCCACGGGACAAGATACGACAGGGGGCACAGGCTGATAAGAAATAGGGTACACTACAAACTGAAAAGTGAAAATAATTGTAGGAAAGTAGTATTAACCTGATACATGGTAAGCGGCAACGCAATAGTAGTAATTTATCCATGGGGGCTGCTAAAACGAATACGAATACAATCAACAGAAGTCCAACACCACACGAACACGACCACAGAAGAACACACGATGAGTGTCAAAGGTTAGCATGGCAGTTATTGTTATGCAGACCCAAGATTCGGGGTTTTTCTTTTCCTTTGCACGGTAGGCTTAGAGGGCGACATGCCAATTTGGAGCATGCGTAAACGTAGTAAATAAAAAGATACTCAAAACTAGTATGGCTTTCAGGAGAATTGTTCGAACGCAGAGGTAGTAAGATCTCCACTGTATATGTATATGAAAATACGATGATACGTATCAACAGCACTCATGTCATGAGTTTTAAATATTAAGATATATACTCATATTATGTTCATAAGGAAGAAAGTACTAAGAAGCATTTATGTATAATTAAGATAGTATTCTGCATGTATGTACTGTCATGGAAGAATGTTTTGTTGCAGTAATGGTAAACTTTGGTTCTAACTATACAAATTTTGATTTTTTTCATGTTGCGTATACATGTGAATAGGGCTGATGGCATCACATTAAAGTCACGAAGTCTCCCCCCCCCCCCCCCCCCCATACCCCCCCCCCCCTCTCCCCCCCCCCCCCCCCCCCCCTCCCCCCCCCCCCTGATCCCTTCTCTCTCCCCTCTCCCCCCCTCCCTCTTCCCGGAGGTCTCTCTCTATCTTCCTCGCATCTCTCTCTCTCTCTTCTCCTCTCTTCTCTCGTTCTGAAAACCCCCTAATCACAACAACACACACCCCCACACACACACACCGAGAGACGGAGTAATGCGAGAGAGTCGGAGAGGATGACGAGGGAGGAGAGGCGGGGGGGGACCCCGGATTCT
>JADBJO010003972.1:193147-203147 GCA_016801955.1 Conus betulinus | reverse complement strand
ATTACCTTTCAATTTTTTTTTTTTCCTGAATAAGGATTTGACAGACACTAAGACAATCAACCAAACACCCAGCATATTGTCACGAACTAGAGTTGATTCTGTTAAATTTGTCATTGATTTATAACTTTAAAAATATCTGAGCACGGACTTCTTTCATTTTCGTGAAGTTTTCGTAGGGATTCATGGCTATTTTCAAATACCGTAATTATTCTTACGTTTCTAATAGTTAACATGGTACGTGACACAACTTGGGAGAGTGTGGGGCTGGTGGTTTGACACTTCCTAGGACGGAAGAATCTGAATTCCCCATGTGCGTGGTTCCTAGGGGGGCTGAGGGTGTTGGTTCAATGCCCGGTGTGTTTTTTCAGGTCTGTCTGAACAGACAGAAGAGCATTGGAAGCAGAGGCAGTGTCATCTCACTATCGAAGTGGATATGCGTTCGGACTGCCATGATTTCTGCTATGACATTCTGCGTGTTTTGTTCGATTTAGTTGCTATACTTGGCGTGTTTTGACTGATTTTGCAATCATATTCAATGTCTTGTTTGATTATGGGTATGTTTGATAGATGTTTGATTTGATTATCATGTTCATTGTGCATTCATTGTGCGAGGGAGAGAGAAGAGGGTAGAGAGGGAAAAAAGGGGAAGAGGGACGTCGAATAGGGTAGGTTTAAGGGGTGGCTGGAAGAAGAAAAAAGAAAGAATAACCCCCGGATCAGGAAGGGTAGATGGAGACTGACCAGGTGTGTCACACTGTTTTGATTCTAGCTTTATGGTACACTGAAGCTGTCCTTGAACGTTGTTGCTGACTGTGTAATGGGTAGCATCTTTTTCGGGATCGTCCACTTGGGCTCCTCCTTCACAGCCAGCCCTGGGATTGTTCATTTCGGCTCCTCCTTCACAGCCAGCCCTGGAATCGTTCATTTCGGCTCCTCCTTCAAAGCCAGCCCTGGATCGTCCAATTGGACTCCTCCTTCACAGCCAGCCCTGGAATCGTTCATTTCGGCTCCTCCTCCTTCACAGCCAGCCCTGAGATCGTCCACTTGGACTCCTCCTTCACAGCCAGCCCCCTGGGATCGTTCATTTCGGCTCCTCCTTCACAGCCAGCCCTGGGATCGTCCATTTGGGCTCCTCCTTCACAGCCCACCCTGGGATCGTCCATTTGGGCTCCTCCTTCACAGCCAGCCCTGGGATCGTCCATTTGGGTTCCTGTTGTTACCAGCCAGCCCTGGGATCGTCCATTTGGGCTCCTCCTTCACAGCCAGTCCTGGGATCGTCCATTTGGGCTCTTCGTGCACAGCCAGCCCTGGGGTCGTCCATTTGGGCTTCTTGTTCACAGCCAGCCCTGGGATCGTCCATTTGGGCTCCTCCTTCACAGCCAGCCCTGGGATCGTCCATTTGGGCTCTTCGTGCACAGCCAGCCCTGGGGGTCGTCCATTTGGGCTTCTTGTTCACAGCCAGCCCTGGGATCGTCCATTTGGGCTCCTTGTAAACAGCTAGCCCTGGGATCGTCCTTTAACAAGCCTGGCACTGGCGATCTACAGGAAATAGTCAAGACCAAGTCGTTATGAGGCAACCCACCAGAGGAGGCCCCGCACTGCTGCGGTGATGTTCTACGCTGCCTATCCCGATCAACATATGCAGGGCACCACATTCTTAGCGCCCTAATCACGATAATCCATTTCTAGTCGAAAAGCCAGTGTGAATTAGTGTATTTCCCTCTTCAATACCGTCCGCGACAGTCCTGTGAGCGTACCAGTACCGATGCCCTCATCATTGACGGACCAAGGACACAGACGTGGGAGGAAATCCGAACAGTGGTTATTATGTGCGCAGACCATGAAGGTCACATTACTTGGGACATGTCTTTATTCTGATCAGTAAGGATCGCCGCACATTTTTGTTTCGGAAAGCATAGATTGTGTGTGTCCTGGTGCAGAGCTGAGACAACCAGTTTGCCCTATGTGTCCTTTTCGTCTGTAAGAGATGCACATACACACAGATAACTATACAAACATGCATGGGTATCTGCACTTATGCAAACAAACACACACACACACACACACACACACACACACACACCACACACACACACACACACACACACACACTCCCCCTCTTCCTCTCTCTCTCTCTCTCACGCGCGCGCGCGCGCATACACGCATACACACACACACACACACGCACGCACGCATGCACGCGCGAGCGCGCGCGCGCGCGCGCAACACACACACACACACACACACACACACACACACCACACACACACACACACACACACACACACACACACACAAGCGCGAGCGTGTGCATGCAAACTCACACACACACACACACACACACACACACACACACACACACACACACACACACACACGCACGCACACACACCACTCCACACACATAGTTCGCACATACACGCGCGCGCGCGGGGCACTTACACACATACACACGCACGCGCGCGCACGCACGCACGCTGCAGGCACACACACACACACACACACACACACACACACACACACACACACACACACACACACACACACACACCACACACACACACACACACACACACACACACACACACACATTATCCGGGGGGAGGGGGGGGGAGGGAAGCAGAGAGAAGCAGAGAGAGAGAGAGAGAGAGAGAGAGAGAGAGAGAGAGAGATGTGTGTAGCTTTCTTTTATTATCAAAGGTCGCGGAAGGAAGGAAAGAAAGCAAAACTGATCACTCTACATTCTTACATTAGATACAGATCCAACAGATCAGCAAAGGAAAAGCATCAACCAATGAAAAAAAAAAAAAAAACACACACACACACACACACACACACACACACACGACGAACGAAGAGAAAACAAACCAATTACCCTGCAGGCCTTTTTCATTTTCCCTTCTATTATCTCCCTTTGACGCTTTCTGTCATTTCTGCCTGTATTGCACGGAAATCCAAGTCGCCCGCTCTATGAATATGCAAATGAAATCCAAGGCGAGGCTTTGGATTTAATACGAGTCGGATGTATGGCTCTTGGCTCCCTGCCTGCCCCCCTCTCTCTCTCTTTCTGTCTCTTTCTCTCTCTCTCTCTCCCCCCCCTCTCTCTCCATCACTCACTCACTCCATCCCTCTCTCTCTCTCTCTTTTTCCCTCCCTCCCTCTCTCTCTCCTCTCCCTCCCTCCCTCCCCCCCCCCCTCTCTCTCTCTGAGGGAATCTGGAGTGTGAGAAAGAAAAACAAAACATTACCTTAAACAACACAATTGATGTAGTTAACGGGGCGTGGGATGGATGGCAGTGAAAAGACCTGGTCATCCTGGCAACACAGGGATATCTGGGGGGTTCATTATTGCAGATGGTTGCTCTGGTTATGCTTTTTTTACCCCCCCCCCCCCCCCCCCCCCCCCCCCCCCCCCCCCCCCTCTTTCTTCTGTCTTTCGTTTCCTTCAACGTTGTTGTTGTCACGGTTGTCGTCTTCCTGCTACGATCCTCTTTCTCCTTCCATCCACCGTTTACTGTGATTTTTCATTGGTTTCTATTTATTTTCAGGTGTTTTTTTTTTTTATTTGGTGTCTGGCATGACAATGGTCGCGACATTAGCCTTGTTTCTACGTCATTTCCTTGAACAGATTGTCCAGGGATCATGAAAATATTGATCATTACCAACACTGTCTTCTTTTTTCATCCCTTGTCCTTGTCCTTCTTCTTCTTCTTCTCCTCCTCCTCCTCCCTCTGATTTCCTTTTTTAAAATTTTTTACTTCTTTCCTTCTTTCCCATTCCCCCCCCCTTCTCTTCCTTCTCCTCCTCCCCGTTCTTCTTCTCCTTTTTCATCTTCTCCCTCTTTTCCTCCACCTCCTCCTCCTCATGCTCCTTCTTGTTCTTGTTCTTCTTCTCCTCGTACTCCTCCCCCTCCTCCTTCCTCTTCGTCTTTTTTCTAGTTCTTCCTTTCCTTCTTCTTAGAATTACCTGACCTTTGGTCGTATCTTTATTTTTCCTTCCACAAAAAAACTCTAATTACTGAATGTCACACGTTTCCATTGCTGCATTTTCTATTGCTATGTTTTAGCTACTAAACTCTAACTTTGATTCCTTTAGTGGACAAGCAGGCGACACCCCCCCCCCCCCCCCATACTCTCTTCTCTCGTCTCTCTCTCACACACACACACACTCTCTCGTCTCTCTCACTCACAACACACCACACACACACACATACACAACATACACATATACGCATACATGCATGAAAACAAAGAAGAAAAGAAGAGGGAAGAAGAATAAGAAGAAGGAAGAAGAAGAAAAGATAAGAAGAACAACAACAACACAACAACACAACCACACACACACCACACAAACCACCGACACACACACACACAAACACACGACACACACCACAAACACACACACACTCATTATTCCTGTACCCCAACAAAGATCAGCTTAACCAATATCATCTCTGAGAGAGAGAGAGAGACTAAGATAGAGAGAGATGAGGGAGATAGGGGGGAGATAAAGAGGTCGGAGAGAGCCAGAGGGGAGGCAGGAGAGAGAGAAAGAGAGGAAGAGATTAGAGAGAGAGAGAGAGAGAGGAGGAGACGTCTTTGACGAGAGATGGAAAGTCGATGCACAGTCCTATATGTACGGGGAATATTGAAAAAGAAAAAAAAACCCCCTAAAAGTCAGATTAAACCAACCTCACATGAATGACGTCACACCATCCATCAAGGAAGAGCATCCATAAACTTTTTATTACTCCTTGCCAATCATCAGCATGCCTTTCCCATGCACTTCCGCCTTATTACCGCCCTTGCATCTCGTCCTTTATATCCCTGATCCTGATGCATGTCGTGCAAGTTTCCTTATTCTATGAATCCGCCAGCGTAAACGAATACCAGACCTTAGGTTCAATGTGATGCGGATGTGGCCTTTTAGATGGCGCCATAGATTGAAAACTAGCACTCGCGTGGGAAAAGGCACACGATTTGTTCAATATAGCGAGATTAATGGTGACCAGAATATCCCATTTTCTGCTGAACCGGTACGTTTCATCGTTTCATCCTGCCTCTCTTCCTCTCGTCCTCTGCTCTCTCTCCTCTCTCTCTCTCTCTCTCTCTCTCTCTCTCTCTCTCGCTCGCTCTCGCTGGCTCCCTCCCTCCCCCCCTCTCTCTCCCTCTCCCTCAAACGGATCATTTACTAAAAAAAGAAAATACCTCCGCTTCCTGACCCTGAGGTCGGCGCTCTCATTACCGGCCTCAAGAACTGAAAAACAATGGGACCCGATAACATGAATACTCCCCGTTTAAAAACGTGTACAACCCTATGTAGCTGAACTCTTAACAGTTCTATTTAGCATGTTTTATAGAACAACGCAATGTTGTTGTTGTTTGCATTGGTATCTTTATGGTTGAGCATTGTTGTTCGCATTGGTATCTTTATGATTGTGCATTGTTGTTCGCATTGGTATCCTTACGATTGTGCATTGTTGTTTGCATTGATATCTTTATGATTGTGCATTGGTTGTTCGCATTGGCATCTTCATGGTTGTGCATTGTTGTTTGCATTGGTATCTTTATGATTGTGCATTGTTGTCTGCATTGGTATCTTTACGATTGTGCATTGTTGTTTGCATTGGTATCTTTATGATTGTGCATTGTTGTCTGCATTGGTATCTTTATGATTGTGCATTGTTGTTCGCATTGGCATCTTTATGATTGTGCATTGTTGTCTGCATTGGCATCTTTATGATTGTGCATTGTTGTTCGCATTGGCATCTTTATGATTGTGCATTGTTGTCTGCATTGGTATCTTTATGATTGTGCATTGTTGTTTTCATTGGTATCTTTATGACCGTGCACTGTTGTTTTCATTGGTATCTTTATGACCGTGCACTGTTGTTTTCATTGGTATCTTTATGATTGTGCATTGTTGTTTTCATTGATATCTTTATGACCGTGCACTGTTGTTTTCATTGGTATCTTTATGATTGTGCATTGTTGTCTGCATTGGTACTGTCTTTATGATTGTGCATTTGTTGTTTTCATTGGTATCTTTATGACCCTGCACTGTTGTTTTCATTGGTATCTTTATGATTGTGCACTGTTGTTTTTCATTGGTATCTTTATGATTGTGCACTGTTGTTTCATTGGTATCTTTATGACCGTGCACTGTTGTTTTCATTGGTATCTTTATGATTGTGCACTGTTGTTTTCATTGGTATCTTTATGATTGTGCACTGTTGTTTTCATTGGTATCTTTATGATTGTGCGTTATATGCATGCTTTTGTCAAGCCCTTGCATACAAATGCGTGTCTGTGTTCTCCATAATCCTGAGCGCCTGTCTTTTTTTTTTTTTTTTTTTTTTTCAATTTTAGTTGTTTTTTTTTTTGTCCTGTAATAAAACTGGTTGCGTAATATTGCTTAACAAGCAGAGATCGTATGAATAGGTTCTGCCTAAAATTTTCAATCCTTGATCGAATAAAAGTATTTCTGAATTCTGAGCACTCTCTCTCTCTCTCCTCTCTCTCTCTCTCTCTCTCTCTCTCTCTCCTCTCTCTCTCTCTCTCTCTCTCTCTCTCTTCTCGTTCCTATCCTATTCTCGTCTCTCTTAACGTTCAATATAATACAGTCTATTGCTTGTTACTGGCATTTTTTAATTGTACTTGCTATCGCGCCTCTTCATTCTCGAAATATCTCATTTTCGTCCACGTTTTAAACGGTATCGGACTTTTTCTTTAGAAGAACTAACCTTAATTGAATAAGGGCATACAATACCTAAAAGAAATTACACTTTATTTGACTCTGTTATTCTTTTGATTGGCTGCACAGCTGAAAGCACTCAGGAGAGAGAGAGAGAGAGAGAGAGGAAGAGAGAGAGAGAGAGAGAGAGAGAGGAGAGAGAGAGAGAGAGAGAGAGAGGACTAATTAATGTAATTAATGGTTGCTAGTATTAGGACAAGGGAAGTCAACACAACACACACACAACACACACACACACACACACACACACCCACACACACACACACACAGGGAGACAGAGAGAGAGAGACCAGAGACAACAGACAGAAAGACAGACAGACAGACAGAGAGACAGATAGACAGAGAGGTTCTTTGTTCCCAGGGCAAAGAGGCAAACATACACAAGGTAATCTTTTCATCTAACCCTCCCCCTCTACTTTCCGCAGTGGAAGCACACCGCAACTTAAAAGAAAGCAGGCCTATAATTTGGCCTTGAAGGTAATCAAGGAAGCTATTGAAATCGGGGGGAAAAGGGAAGGGAGGGACAGGGGCGTCGGGAGAGAGACAGAGAGAGGACGAAGAGACAGAGAGAGAGAGACGAGAGACAGAGAGAGACAGAGAAAGAGAGAGGAAAGGAAGGAGGAGGGAGAGAAAAGAGGGAGAGAAAGAGAGGAGTCGGAAAGAGAGGCGAAGAGCGAAAGAGACAGAGGGAGAGGTGAGAGAGACGAAAGAGAGAGAGAGTGAGAGAGAGGAAAGAGAGAGAGAGGGAGAGACAGAGAAAGACAGAGAGAAAGAGCCCAGAGAGAGCAGAGAGAAGAGGAGTAGAGAGAAGAGAGAGAGGGCGAGAGGGAAACGAGAGAAGAGTAATGAGCGGAGGAGAGGAGAGAGAGAAGAGATTGACGAGAGGAAGAGAGGAGGGAGAGGGGAGAGAGAGAGAGAGAGCGTTATCAGCCTGAGACGAAAGATCAAATTGTTCATTTCTTTCCCTCTCCACTGCCACTCATGCAGAAACTAATCGAGAGTAAAAATCAGGCGGGAATATGAACCAAAGAGAAGAAGAACAAATTACTATTCGTTCTAGTCATCAAACAGAGAGAGAGAGAGAAGAGAGGAAAGAGAGAGGAGGAGGGAGAGAGAGAGAGAGAGGAGAGAGAGAGGCGAGAGAGGAGAGGGGGGGGGGGGGGGGTTGTGTTTAAGGGTTAAGGGAAGATGAGAAGAGGAAGGTGGGGGTGGGGACTAATATAGATTAAAAACCATATATTTTCTCTGAGGGAAAATTGGACGCGCCACCCGAGTTGCGCGGAACCACACACCACACACCACACCACCCACACACACACAACACACACACACACAACACACACACACACGCGTGCGCTTGCACACACACACACACACACACACCACACACCACACACACACACACACACACACACGCACGCACACACACAACCAACACAAACACAACACACACACACACACACACACACACACACACACACACACAACACACACACACGACCCCCCCCCCCCCTCCCCCATTCGTCCGCCATACGTATATATTTTTATACGTCATACGTATTCATTTGTCTTTAGTTTGATTCCGTCAGTCCTGAAGACGATCTATGACCGAAACGTTGATGATTTTTTCTCTCTCTCTCTCTCTCTCTCTCTCTCTCTCTCTCTCTCTCTCTCTCTCTCTCTCTCTTGTAAATCTTCTGAGTATCCTCAAAGATAATTTGTATTGTCGCGACGCCTCTTTTAATGACATTGAAAACTGAAACTGGTTATTTCCTTAGAGAAGGAGAAAAAGCGGCGGAGAGTTTTGGGCTTGGGCGTAGGTGTCACTATTTTGTGAGGGAAGCTGTGTAAAAGTGAATGTGTCAAGCGGACTTCAACCCCAAGTAAACATCCCACCAAGGGAGAGCAAGCACCCTTTCTTTTTTTTTTTTCTTTTTTTTTTTTTTTTTTTTACCAATTACCCGACATGCCTCTCTTTCATGCACCTCAGCCTTAATACTAGTTTTTGAAGCGCGTGACGAAACTTTCCCGACTTCATGAATATGCAAATGTGAATCAACACGAGGCTTCGGATTCTCCCCCCCCCCCCCCCCCCCTCCCCACGACCACCACCCACCCCCCCCCCCCCCCCCCCCCCCCCCCCCCCCCCTTTTTTTTTTTGTATTACGCCTTGGTCGGTAACTTAGTTTTCCTATTGGAAACAAAAAATGACCGGTGTAACGATCCATTTAAACTCTCCTCCACTTTTTTACTCCCCGGGAGGGAGTTAGAACTAGCATGTGCCAATTTTAACTCCCCAGGAGTTAAAAACAAACCACGCCAGAATGACCCCCCCCCCCCCCCCCCCCCCCCCCCCACCCACCACCCCACTGTTTTAGATTAAATCCCTCCACCCCAAAACATTCAGTTTTATGTGTTAGTCACGATATGAGAAATAAACTTACATATACACCCCCTCCCTCCCTCCCCCTCTCTGTTGTCTGTCTGTCTGTCTGTCTGTCTGTCCTGTCTGTCTTCCCCCCCTCCCTCTCCCCTCCCAACTTTCTTTCAGTCTCTCGCTCACTCTCTCACTCTCCTTGTTTGTCTGTCTGCCTTTTTGCTTGTCTGTCTGTTTGTCTCTCTTAATCTCTCTCCCTCTCTTTTGCTTGTCTCTCTGTCTGCCTGTCTATTGTTTATCTATCTCAGTGTCTCTGTCTCTAGTGTCTCCCCCCCCCCCCCTCCCCCTCTCACCGTCTGTCTGTCTGTTTTTCTTTCTTTCTTTTCCTCCCCCTTTTCTCTCTCTCTCCTCTCTCTCTCTCTCTCTCTCTCTCTCTCTCTCTCTTTCTCTTCTCTCTCTCTCTCTCTCTCTCTCTCTCTCTCTCTCTCTCTCTTCTCTCTCTCCTCTCTCTCTTCTTTCTCTCCTCTCTCTCTCTCCCCCCCTCTCTCTCTCTCTGCATGCTTCTAGTCAGCTTTGTTTACTATTATTAGTGTTATCAAAGACAGATTGGATTAATAGGCTTTTATATTAGCCTAAGATCTTTATCCTTGTCTAGTAAACTTTCCAAGTGTCATGTGTCGAGTGTCTCTCTGCAGTGTGTGTGTGTGTGTGTGTGTGTGTGGGGGGGGGGGGGGGGGGGGGGGGGGGTCCTGGCATAAGCCCAGAATGACTTCCCCCTTCTATTTTTTTTAACTCCCTGGAAATCAATCTCGATCAACATTTCTTGATCGAAAGTAACTCCCCGGGAGTTAGTTTAGGCACTGCGTATTTT
>JADBJO010003972.1:185647-188147 GCA_016801955.1 Conus betulinus | reverse complement strand
ATGTGCTGGGTATCTGGTGGCCGCGAAAGTGTGTATGGTGTGCTTTTTGACCTGAAGACTTCGCACACATACACGCACCGCTTGCGGCGACGCGTGCGGCAGCGTACGCACGCACTGTGCGCACACACATGCCCCCACCCCGCCCGCATATGTGTTCATGTGTGTGTGTGTGTGTGTGTGTGTGTGTGTGTGTGTGTGTGTGTGTGTGTGTGGTGTGTCCAGTTGTATCTGGTACAGAAGGACGAAAGTGAACTTGATGACAAGGTCTAAACTTACCACTTTAAATAAGAATCTCTTAGAGATGTGGGTAACACTGCGGCCTACAACAAAGGCGACGCCAAGACAGACCCACCATCCAGAAGTAGCTGATTCGAATCCCCGGCATCGCCAGGGGGAAAAAGAAATTGAAAGCAGCTTGGTCTAGGAGCTGTGTCCTGGACAAGGCCCAGTACCTTTACAGTGTAAGGAAGTCAAGGCCGAGGCACTCGTCTGAGGGGAGGGGGAGGGGAGGGGGAGAGGGTGTCTTCTCTGAAGACTTTCTGCTGAAATCTCTCTCTCTCTCTCTCTCTCTCCCCCCCCTCCCCCTCTCATTTTTCTTCATTTTTTTCTTTCAAGTCGTATAAGTCTTTTTTTAGTACTCAGCTGTAAGTACCATACTGACAGTCGAGTTGGAAACGCTCGTGTGGGTCGGCTTTGAACAAAATAAATAAAGTAAAATAAAAGAGAAAGACTCGCTCAAAGCCAGCAATGAATAGCTTCAATTCAGAGGAAGTTAAGGGCGCGGAAGGAAAGGGTGGACGCCACTTCCCGTAATGCCGAGCCTTCGACACAGTTAAGCTCTTAACAGTTCAATGGTCTAAGGGGGGGCCATTAGGCCACACGGGGCTTGTGTCCCTTTACGTACATGCCCTTCCTCCAGTTCTGTCCCCTGAGTGCTCTTGGGTTTATATAGAGCAACTTTCTATCGAGATTTGGCCAGGAGTGGATCAGCATTAAAAAGAGAGAGAGAGAGAGAGAGAGAAAAAAAAAAAGTGACGTCATTACCATTTTGGACTCAAGAGATCGTTTCCAAGCAGGTACCGTCCCCTCGTCCGATTTTGTAGCCTGTGCCATTTGCTGACTTGGCTTCGTCTTTAGGTTGATGTTCGCAACCTCCGTGGCCACCACTGCCACCACCACCATCACCACCACCACCACCAATCCACCCATCTCCTCCCCATTGCCAGTTGTGTGTGTGTGTGTGTGTGTGTGTGTGTGTGTGTGTGTGTGTGTGTGTGTGTGTGTGTGTGTGTGTATGTATGCGTGTATGAATATATATGTATATGTGTATGTTTGTATGCATGCATGCATATGCGTATGTATGTGCATGCATGCGTATGTATGTATATATGTATGTATGCACGTATGTATGTATGTATGAATGTATGGCGTGTGTGTGTGTGTGTGTGTGTGTGTGTGTGTGTGTGTGTGTGTGCGCGCGCGCGCGCGCGCGCGCGTGCGAGCACACCTGTACGTACGTAATCTTGTACATATGTCTGCCTATATGTCTGTATGTATGTGCTGAGGTACGTACGTGCGCGTGTGTATGTAAGTCATGTATGCAACCCACGTTGTACATAATTACAATCCCATGGTACTTGACAATCATATTGGGACGTAAAACCTGCAGTGTCTGTGATAGCTATCCATCTGCCTGCGGTGCCCTTTGCTGCCACAGGACCAGTGACAGGGACAGTTTTGGAAAGCCAAACGCTGATGGTTTGGCCGATTTCAGTAGCAGGTCTGGGGCACGTCAGACCTTACGTGGCACACGAACCTCTGAATGCAAGGACGCAGGACTGCAGGACGTAGCTGAATGGCTTGTCTTCTGGTTTCCAGTGCCCACTGCTTGCCGTTAAATTACACTCGGCCTTTTGTTTTATTCTGGCATTGCAGTTCGCCACAATTGGTTCTTCTGATGATTCTTTCTTTGAATTCCCCACACGCGCAAGTGGTTTGCCTTTTTTTTTTTTTTTTTTTTCGTTTTGCTGCTGATGGAGTCTTTTCAATTAGTTGCAATGGTCTTGATGCCTTCTTCTTCTTCTCCATGACTCCGACTCCATCTCCCTCCCCCCCCCCCCCCCCCATCGCACCCCTTTCTACCCTGCGCCTCATCGACTCGCCCCCCCCCCCCTCCGGCCACCACCCCCCCCCCCCCCCTTCTTACCTTGCGCATTCCCCTGCTTCCCCTTGCCCTCCCGGTCCCGTGTCTCTCTTCCTCTTTTTGAAACGATCGATTTGGTCTTCTGCCTTGTCAAGCGTGATGGGAGACTCCGTAAATTACTGGGCACAGGAATAGCTCTTTGAACAGTTCCAGTGCCATTCGCTGCTCTCCGTGAAATCGTCATTATGATGTAATTTCTTTCGTTTATTTTCTGTCCTGTTTGTTTGTTCCTTCCCCCCCTCCCCTCTCTCTCTCTCTGTCTCTGTCTCTCTCTCTCTTCTCTCTCTCTCTTCTCCT
>JADBJO010003972.1:163147-168147 GCA_016801955.1 Conus betulinus | reverse complement strand
CACACACACACACACACCACATACATACGCGCGCGCGCGGGAAACAGAGAATTTCGAAAACAAGAGTGACGAAAGCACGGATGAGGTGAGGGAAGCAGGCACGGATAAGAAAAAGACAGAAAACAAAACAAGATGCAAAGCATGTAAACGTACTCCCAGTTTATCTTCCTGAAAAACGCCACAATCAAACAAGCGTTATAATGTATTTGGCGTCGCAATCAAACATGCGTCATAATGTAGTTCGTCAATAAGATATTCCATAAGGAAGAAAAACCGGTTTGAACCGTTATGGCCGTTAGTAACGGCTATTCTGGTAAAATAAAACATCGGGCATCATCCAAGACCCATAATGAACATACCTACAAATTTCAGAAAGATCGGCCCAGAAGTTTTGTCTGGAGCGAGTGGAACACATTTTGACCATAGACAGACAGACAGAGACAGACAGACAGACAGACAGACAGACAGACAGACACACACACACACACACACACACACACACACACACACACACACACACACACACACACACACACACACAGCATTTCTTCGTTCCCATTGTAAAGTACTCCCTGTTCTATAAGAACTGGGGGTACAATGTAACTGAAGATGCCATTTCCCAAAAGCATTCAAGTGAAACGCCAGCGTATGTCCTGAAGACCATGCCCCTTCACCTTTCAAACACCAATGCGCAAGGAACTGTGCACAGCAAGACTCAGCCACGGTGATCGATTTCTGCACCGATCGAAGTAATACCAGACTAGTGCAGAACTGATTACTTTTTAGAAGACATTCACAGAAAAAAAAAAAAATGCATGGTTAACTACTATTATGTCCCCATCTGACATTAACGAGAAAATGGCTTTAAAATTGAAGAAAGTACAGGACTTCTAAAGAGAGTGAATGTAACTATTTGGGGGAAATAGGTTTCTGGGAGATGCTTAATCTCAGCACACCCAGCGATAAAAGGATTAATTGACGAATCGAATTTAATTTTTGTGCACATTATAGGATTGAAGTGAGAGCGACTGAGAGAGATTTGAAACAGAGAGACGGAATGAAACCTTCTCTTCGGTTCCTTCGCTGTCTCTGTTTGTTTTTTTAAACCGTTTGTCTCCCTCTCTCTGTTTCTCTCAGTTTCTCGCTGTCTGTCTGTCCGTCTGTATGTCTCTCTCTCTCTCTCTCTCTCTCTCTCTCTCTCTCCTCTCTCTCTCTCTCTCTCTCTCTCTCTTTGTAGCTCCCTCTCTCCTCGGGTGTTTAAAACTGCAGAGAAAAAGTTTGCTCTCTCTCTCCTCTCCTTTGTAGCTTTCCCTCTCTAGGCTCCTAATAAGACGGTGTTTAAAACTGCAGAAAAAAAGTTTGCTCGCAGTGGTGTTTTGTGCAGAAGTTGTCCATTATGACCTGCGACTGGCTTCCTGTCTCCCTTCCTAAAAGCTTGGTCAAACTCTATGCAAAAAGTATGGGAATCTTCCATCTTCTTCAAAATGAGCAGGATGAGGAAACCACACGCTTGAATGGACGCCACGATTCACAGTTTGCTCGCAAGAAACACAGTGGCCATCGTGCCATCGGAAATGTCCATCGGAAATGTCCATCAGAAATGTCCATCGGGAAATGTCCATCGGAAATGTCCATCGGGAATGTCCATCGCAATGTCCATCGCAAGTGTCCATCGGGAATGTCCATCGGAAATGTCCATCGGAAATGTCCATCGGGAATGCCAAGGAATGTCCATCGCAAGTGTCCATCGGGAATGTCCATCGGAAATGTCCATCGGAAATGTCCATCGCAATCGGGAATGTCCATCGGGAATGTCCATCGGGAATGTCCATCGGAAATGTCCATCGGGAATGTCCATCGGGAATGTCCATCGGGAATGTCCATCGGGAATGTCCATCGGAATGTCCATCGGAATGTCCATCGGAAATGTCCATCGGAAATGTCCATCGGAAGTGTCCATCGGGAATCCATCGGGAATGTCCATCGGGAATGTCCATCGGGAATGTCCATCGGGAATGTCCATCGGAAGTGTCCATCGGGAATGTCCCATCGGAAATGTCCATCGGGAATGTCCATCGGGAATGTCCATCGCAAGTGTCCATCGGAATGTCCATCGAAATGTCCATCGCAAGTCCATCGCAAGTGTCCAATGTCCATCGGAATGTCCATCCATCGGGAATGTCCATCGCAAGTCCAAGTGTGTCCATCGGGAATGTGTCCATCGCAAATGTCCATCGGGAATGTCCATCGGGAATGTCCATCGGGAATGTCCATCGGGAATGTCCATCGCAAGTGTCCATCGGGATGTCCATCGGGAATGTCCATCGGGAATGTCCATCGCATGTCCATCGGGAATGTCAAGTGTCCATCGGGAATGTCCATCGCAAGTGTCCATCGGGAATGTCCATCGGGAATGTCCATCGGGAATGTCCATCGTGTCCATCGGAATGTCCATCGGGAATGTCCATCGGGAATGTCCATCGGGAATGTCCATCGCAAGTGTCCAAATGTCCATCGCAAGTGTCCATCGGGAATGTCCATCGCAAGAAATGTCCATCGCAAATCCCATCGGGAATGTCCATCGGGAATGTCCATCGCAAGTGTCCATCGGGAATGTCCATCGCAAGTGTCCATCGGGAATCGGGATGTCCATCGGTGAATGTCCATCGCAAGTGTCCATCGGGAATGTCCATCGCAAGTGTCCATCGGGAATGTCCATCGGGAATGTCCATCGGGAAGTGTCCATCGCAAGGGGGAATGTCCATCGGAAATGTCCATCGGGAATGTCCCATGTCCATCGGGAATGTCCATCGCAAGTGTCCATCGGGAATGTCCATCGGGAATGTCCATCGGGAATGTCCATCGGGAATGTCCATCGGAATGGCCATCGCAAGTGTCCCAGGGGCGGAAATAGAGCCGAGGCACAGAGGAATTCTTTGACTCGAGAGCAAAGGCAAGTCCATCCCTATCTTCTGTCGCGCTCTTTTTTTTCCTTTTTTTTTTTTTTTTAGCTTACAGTGATGAGAACACTAGAGTACAGAAGCTCCTGAACAAACTGAACCATCCTGCCCCTCGAAAGCGGAGGCACCAAGATTAACTGGTCTTTTTTTTTTCAAGGTGCGGGGCGGGGGGGTAACTATCGGCCAAGCCTATGGGGGGGGGGGGGGGGGGGGGGGGATGTTGATTTTCATGAGCCTGGTTGACTGATTCGTTGTCGAAAAGACTGCAATGGTATCTCACACAACACCTGCGCCAGGAACGACACATGTAGCAGCATCAAAGCGAGGCTGCCGGCTGCACGAGGCAGTTGCTGGACAGTGGCGTCTTTCGCCGGTGGGCTCTGCAGTCATGAAACATCGGCTACACCCATGGGTACGCTCCCCTGGAGGTTCTGACGTGTCACATGTAGTAGCAGCAAACAATGGCGTCTGCCAGGGAACAGTACGTCCCTTGGCCTCTCAATGGCGTTCCCTGTGCGCGCCAGCACCCTATGTGAACACAGCGCAGGCGTCCAAGAACGGTGCCGCAGACTCGCTCCCAGCTGGTTTGTTCAGCAGTTGAGGACAGTGTTTCTCCGGGTACCGCTTTTATCTTCGGGCGCGCCTTCTTCTCAGCATCAAAGCCCGCTCGACGGATCAGTGCAGAAAACCCTTCTTCGATCGCTCTGCTTTAGCATGGAGGCGCCGTAACAACAGTGTGGTGCAAGCCAAAAATACCACCACCTTTCGAACTCTCCTATCCAGACAGCTGGTCTCCGGCTATCGGCAGACCAACAACATCCCCTCCCACCCGCCAGTAAGCTGCATACACTGTGACACTCAGCTACAGATACTGACCTTGCATTCGACACATTTCAAGACAACCCCAAACCCTGCTGCGAAGTCAAGTCTGCACGTGCATCATTCATAACAAACCGAACGGACAGTGACGGTGCTCGCTGACCGTGACCGAACAGAGTTAGAAAATACACGGACGATCAAAAATGGTGACAACACTCGCGAAGATGCGCGACAGAGAGTAATGGTGTGTCATGGTCAACGTGACACAATCCACACACAGAGCTTCAGTCCACGCACTGCCACGGAAGATGGGAGACAACCCACCTTATGCTGGCCACGGAGTCAGTGTCCACAGTGCAGTAGGCCATCACACAACTTTAGGGGGCCGGAATAGCTCAGTTGGCAGAGCATCGGACTGATGATCTTGGGGTTGCGGGTTCGCATCTCCGCCGGGCCGTTTCGGTACAGGGGGATTTTTCTCTCTCGGAGTTAACACTGGTTCTTATTCCATTCCCCACACAGTCCTTCAAATGAGACTATAAACCGAGGTTCCCGTGTGTGAACGCACGCGTAACATCTTGCACACACGTAAAATCTCGTCACCAACTTTCGGAAGAGAAGGCCAATTTCGCCGTTGGTATGGATGACACGTACAACACATAGCATGCGCCTTCCCCGAAGTTGGAGTATGGCTGCCTTAATGGCGGGTTAAAAAAGAACGGTCACACACACGCAAATGTCATCAAATCAACTTGATGATTGTGGACACTCTACGAAAGAAAGAAAGAAAAAACGAAACAAAGAAGCAGTAGAATGAGAAAGAAATATACAAAGAAATAATGACTTAAGTAAACGACCACGCGAAAACAAAGGATTTTTCTAAAAGGCTTTCTTTCTTTTTTTTTTTTTCAAATATAAAGCAGACAGTTTATGTTTCAGTGCTGGTTGAGGAAAGGAATCTTTGTCTGGATAAGTAATAGAATTTCCTTTTTTCTTTTTTTTCTTTCTCTTCTTCTTTTTTATTGCAATAGCCGATGTTTCAAAATCTGCAAGGGAGGTAAACTGTGTTGGAGCTGGTGTTCAGCGAGAGCGATTCCGTCGTTTTAATGGGACAGATGCCGCTGGTGTACACGCATAGTAATGTTGCTATGTTAGTCAGTTTAACGGTTTAATCAGGGAAAGAAAATGCCAAAACATGGGTATGAAACGGGTGCACCTGTA
>JADBJO010003972.1:150647-153147 GCA_016801955.1 Conus betulinus | reverse complement strand
TACTCTTGATAACCAGGCAGCAGATCAGTGTAAGCTGGTGGCCGACACGACTCTCTCCTTGCAGTCACCCATCGCTCCTGATATACCAGACACGAGCGCACGATTTCTCCAGCACTCGCTGTCCAAGGGCCCTCCCGCTGGGTTACAGAGCAGCGTGGACGTCTCGGAGGCAGGGCGACCAAAGAAGCCCTGGATCTCGCGACCTCTTCCCCGTCAGGGACAGACAGCTGGGATAATGACGATGGATGACTGTACTGAAGGACGGGCCGTCTTCAAAGATCCCCCCCCCCCCCTCCCCCCTGGCCGATGGTCCGTGTGGGGGGTGTCCTCATTCCTAATGGCTCCCTTTGGGGCAGTTGATGAAGCTCCTGCCTTTGATGTGCGCGTTGCCCTTCTCTCTGGGCTCATTGATTTCTTCACTTCTGTTTCTTCGTCCTCTTTTTGAACTCATCCTCCGCCTTAATGACATAGGGCGGGGTTCTTCCGGGTCGACCCCGGGTCTCCTTCGTCTTTGTGTCTGTCTCCCTGTTTCGGTTTCTGTTTCTCTGCCTGTCTGTCTGCCTGCTTGCCTGTCTGACTATCTGCCTGCCTGCCAGTCTGTCTGACTCTCTTTCAGCTTCTTTTTTTTTCTCCTCTCTCTCTCTCTCTCTCTCTCTCTCTCTCTCTCTCTCTACATGGTTTTGCCCAGGGACATCCACAGAATTGTCTCGCCGGATGTGCAGACATTTCTAACTGTGACGAAAAGCAGACGTTATCTCTCGTGTAATGCTTTCAAAGACGTTACTACGAAACACTGCACTTTTTTTTCAAAGCAGATCAAGCCAAAAGGACGAAATCTTTCTGGTACTCTTTCGTTAGAAGATGAAGAGGCGCTCCGTCGTTAGAAGATGAAGATACTACCTGTCGCAACTTTGATCAAAAAACGGAGCGTTAGGAAAACATTAGCGTGTGAATCATTTCGAAAGTGACGAATCAGTCTGTCGTTCTCTGTGTTTCTTCCTTGATGGTTGAACTATTTTTAATCTATTTTGTCTGTTTAACGTATCCAACCTAATTCGACACACACTTCACCTTCTCCCATGTAAACGTGTATGGTAAGTGACGAATCATTTAGTGATCGTGATTTGGATTTGTTTTGTTTACATTCAAGTGAGGCAGAATACAGATCATCACACACACAACGGAGAACAGAGTTATTCTTCTCTGTCCAATCGACAGCCATATGGGCAGTACTCTTCTGTGCAATTTTCTTTGTTTGTTGTTTTGTTATTTTTGGTAGTCTGATTTAGCCAGATCTTGCTCATACCAGTTGTCTGGTTTACATTGTGTAATAAGTAAGCTTTGCTTTGCAGTTGGTGTTTTGCACTCTTCATAGCATTTTGATTTGCGTTTTGCTTTGTTTTCGGCAGCGCCGCAGCAGCCTGATTTGGCCTTGATGTTTGGAGATCTTTGTCTTGTTCCTTTATATGTGTGTGATTATGAAAGGTTAAGGTCACAGTTCCAAAAGCTTATCGGCCCTTAAGAAGGTCACAGTTCCCATAGCTTTTCGGCCCTTAAGAAGGTCACAGTTCCTATAGTTTTGTCGGCCTTTAAGGTCACAGTTTCCTTTGCTCATCGGCTCTGAAGAAGGTCACAGTTCCCACAGCTTATCGGTCAAGGTCACAGTTCCCATAGCTTATCGGCCCTTAAGGTCACAGTTCCCATAGCTTGTCGGCCCTTAAGGTCACAGTTCCCATAGCTTATCGGCCCTTAAGGTCACAGTTCCCATAGCTTTATCGGCCCTTAAGGTCACAGTTCCCATAGCTTATCGGCCCTTAAGAAGGTCAGAGTTTCCATAGCTTATGGGCCTTTTAAGGTCACAGTTCCCATAGCTTATCGGCCCTTTAAGGTCACAGTTTCCATAGCTTATCGGGCCCTTAAGGTCACAGTTCCCATAGCTTATCGGCCATTAAGGTCCAGTTCCATAGCTTATCGGGCCTTTAAGGTACAGTTCCCATAGCTTATCGGCCCTTAAGGTCACAGTTCCCATAGCTTATCGGCCTCAGAGTTTCCAAGGTCACAGTTCCCATAGCTTTTCGGCCATTAAGGTCACAATTCCCAAGAGCTTTTCGGAGTTTAGTTTACAGTTCCCATAGCTTATCGGCCTTTAAGGCCACAGTTCCCATAGCTTATCGGACTCTTAAGAAGGTCACAGTTCCCATAGCTTATCGGCCTTTAAGGTCACAGTTCCCTTAGCTTATCGGCCTTTAAGGTCACAGTTCCCATAGCTTATCGGCCTTTAAGGTCACAGTTCCCTTAGCTTATCGGCCTTTAAGGTCACCGTTAGCCCATTTAAGGCTTAGCTTATCGGTCTTTAAGGTCACGGCTTTTAAGGTCCCTTAGCTTATCGGCCTTTAAGGTCCCGTTCCCATGCTTCTCGGCTTTAAGGTCACAGTTCCCTTAGCTTATCGGCCTTTAAGGTCACAGTTCCCTTAGCTTATCGGCCTTTAAGGTCACCCTT
>JADBJO010003972.1:143147-145647 GCA_016801955.1 Conus betulinus | reverse complement strand
CTGCTCTCGGACACAGTCGTTGGTTCTGTGTTCTGTCCAGGAGATGCGGAGCAGTCTTCTGTATGCCTTCATTTCAAAGGCCTGGATCCTTCTCTACCAACTCTGCCGTCAAGATCCAGCTCTCACACCCGTAGAAGAAGATTTTTGAGAGGACGAGGGCTTTGTATAGCTTGAGTTTTGTAGGGAAGCTGATCTTATTGCTTCTCCACAGCTTTGTTAGCTTCGCCATCGGTTCAAAAATCGCTCGAATTTAATTTGCAGGTTTACCGTTGGTGGATATTTCAGGATACACATGAGGTCATATCCGGAAGCGAAAGTAACTTGTGAATGTTCATACGTTTATTGAGGACATATAACATTGAGAACAAATATTCTTTGAGGGAAATCAAATCCGAGGAAAACCCGCTTCTGTTTGTTCGTTTGAAGCTAGTGTCGTCTGCAGCAGTTTTTATAAAACTTTGTTTTTTCTGGTCATTTTTTAGGCGACAACAGATGTGTAGTTGACTCAAAGTGTCAATTTATCCGTTGTTACAGAATAAAACTCGTTTATTCCTCCCCTCGTGTTTTCGGAATTCTCTAATGTTCTCCGTTTTCCTCCTATGAAACGCCACCATAGTGATTGAATATGTCATAATCTCTACCGCTCTCGTTTATCTCTTGTCTTCTCTTTTATGTTTTCCCTCAGCTTTATCCCACCTCTCCTCTCTCCTCCCTCCCTCCCTCCTCCCCCCTCCCTCCTCTCTCTCTCTTTTCCTCTCTCTCCCCCCTCCCCTCCCCCCTCCCAAAACAGACAAAAGCACTCCAATGTCCAATCTTACTCATATACCCATTCTCCCCTGTCGTACGTTCCCTTTCCCTGCGACAGACCAACAGACCAGAGCTAATCTTGTTGACAGGGAGAACGAATTAACTCTATGGACCTATGAGCGATAGTTGTTCCCTCTTTGCAGCAGTTGCTCCACCTCTGTCCCTCTCTCCGTCTGTCTGTCTGTCTGTCTGTCTGTCTGTCTCTCTGTCTGTCTGTCTCTGTCTGTCTGTCTGTCTGTCTCTCTGTCGTCTGTTCTGTCTCTCTCTCTCTCTCGTACCATATTTTCTCTTTCTGTTTTAGGCTCTGCCTTATTCCCTCCGCCTTTCTCGTTTACTCTCTTCGTCTCTTTCAATCTGATTGAAATGGTCACCTCAATCGAACCGAATTTTGTCTCTGTGTGTGTGTATATCTGTCTGTCTGTATGTCTGTCTGTTTCCATTTTTTTTATCTCTCTCTCCCACACGCGCGCGTATACTCGTGCGTGTATGTATGTATGTGCGTATGTGCGCGCGCGCATGCCTACACCTGTTCACATGTATGCTTGTGTATGTGTGAAAGAATCAGACAGAAAGATAAAAACAAGAGAGAGAGAGAGAGAGAGAGAGAGAGCGAGAGAGAGAGAGAGAGAGAGAGAGAGACCACTCCAACACGCAAACAGACAGACAGCAAAAATGCCCAACCGTGACAGCTGTCATGGCAACGTTCGAGAATGCGAATGTCTCCAAAAGGATCAACGGAAGCACTGTCCATCCTCAACGTCCCCCCCCCCCCCCCCCCCCCCCCCCCCCCCCCACCCTCTCCAGTGCCGAGCAGCTCCTGCGAGCAGACAAAATGCGACGCGCCGCATCTACCAATCAGATGACGAGAGACAAATTCGACCGTCGCATCTACCAATCAGATGACGAGGGACAAATCCGACCGCCGCGTCTTCCAATCAGATGACGACAGACAAATCCGACTGTCGCATCTACCAATCAGATGACGAGGGACAAATCTGACCGCCGCATGTACCGATCAGATGACAAGAGACAAATCTGACCGCCGCATGTACCGATCAGATGAAGAGAGACAAATCCGACCGCCGCATCTACCAATCAGATCACGTCACTCATTCTCAAAAAAAAAAAAAAGGGCTGATCGTAAATGGGAAAGATTTTGTGTTCGATCTTTAGCTCCTAAAAAAACTAAATGGGTTGAAACAGAAATTAGCGGAGACAGATACTGGGTTGGTTTAAACTTCGTCTTCGTTAATGGTTTCTGTCCTCTTTCATTTCTGTCTATGTGTTTATGGATTTGTATGTCGGACGACGACCCGATTCGCTTTATTTTTGCAAACTTCTTTGTGATGGTAGCTGATAAGACCTTTATTCACTTGCTTCCTACTACGCTCGGGTCCTCCCAGCTACTCCCTAGGGAAACAAACTCAATTCAGGAAGTTATAACAACTGTTTTTTGCACAGCCTTTATTATGTTTTTTAAAGTTATTTTCATCAAGAAAACAGTCATAACTGATTTCATGAAAAAAAAAACCATTGGCTTTATCTCCTGAAAACCAGACGTTCACGTGAAAACAAATAATTCTCACGAGTTGTTAACCCACAATAACAGTTTTATTCACATAAAAAAAAACCCAACTTTTCCGTGATGATAAACTGGTTTTGCAGGATAACCAGTTGCTGAAAACAGATAAAT
>JADBJO010003972.1:125647-128147 GCA_016801955.1 Conus betulinus | reverse complement strand
TTTTTAAATTCAAAATCATTGTGAATGGATCATGACTGATCATGTCATATAAGAAATGCTTATGTTGAAGAAGGAAATAACATGTTTGAAAAACAAGAAAACTAACGACGCGCGGACGCCTGCTGCTAGCTGAATATACACGCTGACTAAAGCGTGGGTATGTGGCTCCCATCCTTCCTAATATAAAACAAAGCATCTCTTTTTGCAGTCTGTCTGCTCCCTTTATCTGTTGTTGAGTGACTGCTGTCCCTGCAAACGGCCTGAGGGCGCGCTCTGACATATGCAGGGCTCTCTGTTCCAACACACACACAGCAGCGTCAAGATGTGTGTAGCCTAGCCCACCATGATCAGGGCTGATTAAACACACACACACACACACACACACACACACACACACTGATTAAATACACAAACAGTGATTAAATACACACACACACACACACACACACACACACACACACACAGAGCGCGCGCGTGGGCGGGAAGAGAGAGAAAAACGGGTGACAGGATGGGCGAAGGTGGCGAGTGGGTGAGGAGTTGGCAGAAGTGAGGAGAGTGGTACAGAGAGAGAGAGAGAGAGAGAGAGAGAGAGAGAGAGAGAGAGAGAGAGAGAATATGAGAGAGAGTGAGAGAGAGGGAGGGAGATAGAGAGAGAGAAAGACAGAGAGAGAGAGAGAGAGAGAGAGAGAGAGAGAGAGGCAGACAGACAGATAGATAGAGACTAGACAGACAGACAGAGGCAGAGGCAAAGACAGAGACAGAAGAAGAGAGACATATACATAAACAGACAGACAGACAGTCTTAGAGACAGACAGTCTGAAATAAGAAAGACATACAGGAAGAGAGAGAGAGGGGGTGACGGAGAGAGAGAGAGGGAGAGAGAGAGAGAGAGAGAGTAACAGACAAGGAGACAGACAGACAGACAGAGACAAATACAGATAAACTGACAAACAGCGAAGCAAACAGGCAAACAGAGAAAGGGGATGGAGAGTTAGTTAGAGACAGATATATATATATATATATATATATAGAGAAGATAGAGAGAGAGAGAGAGAGAGAGAGAGAGACAGAGACAGAGAGACAGAGACAGAGAGAGACAGAGACAGAGAGAGACAGACAGACAGACAGATAGACAGTGACGAGAGACTATGTGACAGACAGGACAACCGGGCAGAGAGAAGAGAGAGAGAGATGAGAAGAGAGAGAGAGAGAGAGAGAGAGAGAGAGAGAGAGAGAGAGACAGAGAGAGAGACAGAGACAGAGACAGACAGAGAGACAGAGAGAGATTCTGACTTTCTTCAATCAGACGCCATCTTTATTGCAGGAGGCATCCTGAAAATAGCGAGCCCAATCAACGGGTTACACGGGTGCAGATGAGCCCATGTTTTTTCTTCTTTTTCTTTTTTTTTTTTTTTGTTTAAATACATCCACATCCTAACAAATATGTATATGCAACCGGTGGTACAAGAAAACGCTGTCAAACTGAACCTTTCTAGGTGCAGCTGTATAAAAAAAACAGGCCAAAATGTTCCAGCTGTTAATGTCATTGTGTTCTTTAAAGTTTCAATGCTCATAGTAACACCACAAAATTGAGAACTTAGAGGCGGAGTGAGTGGGGGGGGTGGGGGGGAGTGTTGGGCTTCGTATACTTATAACCATCGTCATAACCATTATTTATTAATTTCTTGAAAAAAACAACTCCTATCCAGGAGATAAAAGAACCGTTTAAAGATGTGGTATCACGGTACGGAGAAGGAAGTGTTGATCATTGTAAGAAAAAAAAAAAAAAGTTTGAATACGTATTGATATCATGCTGAGTTGAATCATATGCAGCCAAACTTTAATAGGTTTCGGGGAAGGGGGGGGGGGGGGGGGGGGGGGGGGGGGGGGGGGGCGGGGGGGGGTGGAAAGCGTGGTGGTGGTGGTGGTGGGGTGGTGGGGGGGGGTGGGGGGGGGTTACCAACCTTTCGTATTTCTGTGAGTGAGCATAAGAACGAATACTGTTTTATGAATTATTTTTTTCGTGTTGAATTATCTTCCTCTACTGTTTCCTTCTGTTTTCTACCGTCCCTTCGATCCGTTAATTACCTTTTCCTTCCCGCTCCCCCCCCAAAAAAAAAAATCTCCAATGAAAACACTTTCTTTCTCTCCATCCCATCTCCCCGCTTATTAACCCTTTGCTTCTTTCCCCCCCCCCCCCCCCCCCCGTCTTTCCTCACCTATCTTCGCCGCACCTACACCCGTCCTCAGTCACAATATAGACATCAGAACACCGCTCTGATATCCTCTAAAGCCTATGAACCCACACTTTCAAAGGTCGTTGATATGATACAAAAGTGTCATGCGGTCAACAGCCCTTCGCGTTGGCCCAGAGACTGCAGAACGCATCAGTGAGAACAGAGAGGGGGGGGGGGGGGGGGGGGGGGGAGGGGGGGTCCCCTCCGTGCGAGCGGCTCCTGAACAACCGTGCAGGGTGCACGCTGCTGGCTAATTAATCATA
>JADBJO010003972.1:95000-100000 GCA_016801955.1 Conus betulinus | reverse complement strand
AAACGTCATTAGCCGTTTTCAGAGAAAAATCATGTTTTAAGTTTTATTGTCCAAAGTAATGAATGTCACTCCAAAACCAGCAAACATATTTGCAACGATTTCTCAATTGAAATCTCTCATTTCTGTAAGCGTAGAAGCATAGAAATGTACTTCATTGGATGAAATATGTCTGCAATAAAGACTGAAATGGAAGATTCACTCCGATTTGCATCAGTTGTCTGGGTTGTCTACCTTCGACGGCTATTTGATACCGGGTGCTGTGTAAAATAAGTAAAACAATGTTTCAATGAAAAATCTGTAATTTATCACACGACACGATTAAAAAGGGAGGGCATCGAACACGTTAATTTTAAGTTTAGATAAAGGACACCTTCATTTAAGAAGAGGGGTTTTAGTTGCATGATGGGACCATCAGCTTATCAAGAAATGACACGTGGAAGATGATATAACCCAGTACACATTAGACAGAGAACAATGGACAATTGGCTTCAGTTATCAGCTGGAAGAGAGAGATTTTGGACTTTCTTTTTAATGTGAACTACTACTCTTAGAAAAAAAACAGCAACAGCCGCAGCAACAACAACAAAACAACAACAACGGATAAGTGAAAATAAAACAACACGCGATTCTACGTGTAATTATTTCCATCTCTTTAAAGAGCAGAAAAGTGCTTAGGAAGTTTTAAAAAACGAACTTTGGATACAAGTGCAAGACAGATACACATGCAGACATTGGTAGGAAGAAACTGTATGGACAGCATGACAGCAGAAGGTCTTCTGTCTTCACACAGACAGGTGGGATGTACACACATTCCTTTCCCCACATCTGTTACTTCTTTATACAGACAGCTGTGGTGTTTCTACATTCTTTTCCCCATGTTTGTTATTTCTTTGTACGGACAGGTGAGATGTTTACACACTCCTTTCCCCATGTCTGTCATTTATACAGACAGGTGTGACGTTTGTACATTCCTTTTCCCCGTGTTTGTTTATTTCTTTGTACGGACAGGTGAGATGTTTCCACATTCCTTCCCCAGTCACAGTTATCTTTTAAAGCTGACAATGGTGGGTGTTTACACATTTCTCTCCCCTCCACTCTCCTACTACCTGTTTACCCTGACAGGTGTGGATGAATGCATATCCCCTTCCACAACATCTGCTATCACTTTACACTCGCAAGCGTGGATGTTTACGTATTCCGCATCCCCGTAACTGTCATCTTCTAACCCCCGACATGAGCGAACGTTTTCACATTCCCCCCCCCCCCCCCCCCCCCCCCCCCCCCCCCCCCCCCCCCCCGTTCATCTCCTTATACAGACGAGTGTGCATGTTTACATGATTGTTTTCCCCCACAGTTGTTACCTCTTTACGTTGACATGTGTGGATGTTAACACGTTTCAGTTTCCCTTTCTGTCGACATGTCATCTCTTCACACAGACATGTGTGGATGTGTATGTAGTCTTTTCGTTTGCAGTTAGTATCACTTTACGCTGACACGTGTGTGTGTGTGTGTGTGTGTGTGTGTGTGTGTGTGTGTGTGTGTGTGTGTGTGTGCGTGTGAGTGTGTGTGTGTGTGTGTGTGTGTGTGTGTGTGTGTGTGTGTGTGTGTGTGTGTGTGCGTGCGTGTGTGTGTGTGTGCGTGTGAGTGTGTGTGTGTGCGTGTGTGTGTGTGTGTGTGTGTGTGTGTGTGTGTGTGTGTGTGTGTGTGTGTGTGTGTGTGCGTGTGTGTGTGCATTGAGTTAGAATTAGTATTTTATCATGTTTCCATTATATGCGCTTTGGGCTCTTGCGAGGTAAAGCGCTTTATAAACATCCTTTTACATTTTATTACATTAAATTACAGGTGTAAATGCTTACATTTTCCATTCCTCATTTCTGTCATCTCTTTAATTGAAGGTGTGGATGTTTACATATCCCTGGCCCCAATAACTGTTACCTTTACGCCGACGTATGTGAATACTGATATACATTTCATTCCCCTCTTATAACACAGACCGATGTGAATGTATACGTACTCCGGCCTCTCCCACAACATGCTCCTGTCTCCCACAACTCTTTATCTTTATATCGACAGGTGTGTATGTTTACACATTCCTTTCCACTAACAACGTTACGTCTTCACACAGACAGGCGTGGATGTTTGAACATTCCTTTTTCCCCCCATCACCGTTCAATCCCCTGGTTGTTTACATATTTCCTTTCCACAACAACTCTTACTTCTTAACACCGACAGGTGTAGATGTTTCCACCTTCCTTTTCCTACTACTTTTACCTCTTTACGCGGGCAGGTGTAGATGTTTACACATTCCCTGTCTCACTACGGTTATGTCTTTACACTGGCAGACGTGGATGTTAACATATCACTTTTTATCACTGCTGTTACCTCTTTACACTGACAGGTGTGAGTACTTACACAGTCCTGTTTTCCCAGTATTGTGTTCTCTTTACACTGACATGTGCGGGTATTTGAACTTTCATTTCTCCCGTTACTGTTACCTCTTTTTTTAAGGTAACAAGTGTGGATGTTTATGTTTCCGTTTCCACTCTACTGTTGCCTCTTTACAATGACAGCGCTCGATGTGTATACGGTCCATACCCCTACTACTGTTACTTACTTACACCGAAAGGTATCTATGGGAAAATACGCATCCATTTCTCCCGCTGCTACTCTGTCTGTATCATGACATGATACACTTTTACACTTTTTTACACCTTTTGTTCCCCGTTACTGCGTTCTCCTTCTATTGACAAGTGTGCATAGTTACATATTCCTTTTCCCCACAATTGTTGTTCATTCACCCTGTCCGGCATGGGTCTTAATAAATTCGTTTCTCCTGTTATCTCTTCACACAGACGGGCGTGGATTGTTTATACATTTCTGTCTCCACCTCCGATTACTGTTTACACTGGCGCGTATCCATGTTTACACATTTCTTTTCCAACCATTGATTTCTCTTTACACTGATGACGGTGTGGATGTTTACACATTTCTTTCCCCACCATCGATTACTCTTTACACCGACAAGTATGGATGTTTACATATTTCTTCCCCCCACACAGTTATCTCCTCCTGAAGGCGACGCTTCATACAGGGGCACGATGGCAAAAAATGATTATGTTACGATGGAAAAGAATTTTCATGCGTGGAAGATTTTGCAAGGCCTTGGGCAATGTCGTCGAAGGCGAGTAATGTATTGTGAAGCAGCAGTTATGGATCTCGGAGAGATATATGACCTCAGGAGTAATGTAAATGTGCCACCTATGTGTAAATTAAAAGTTTGCTTGTTTGTGTGTATTTTTTCACAGGTTTTTCTGTTTTCAAATTATTTTATACTCGTTTCAACGACGGACAAGACGCCGATTTTCTTTTCAAAGAACAACTATCTTAATATACTGCTGAAAGTGTTGATACGATTTGAGGCTTTCGTGTGTGTGTGTGTGTGTGTGTGTGTGTGTGTGTGTGTGTGTGTGTGTGTGTGTGTGTGTGTGTGTGTGTGTGTGTGTGTGTGTGTGTGTGTGTGTGTGTGTGTGTGTGTGTGTGTGTGTGTGTGTGTGTGTGTGTCCGTGCGTGCGTGCGTGCGTACGTGCATGTGTGTGTGTGTGTGTGTGTGTGTGTGTGTGTGTGTGTGTGTGTGTGTGGTGTGTGTGTGTGTGTGTGTGTGCAAGCTATTTTATCAAATATTATCAATAATCACCGACAAAAATAAGAAACCCTGCTTATAAACTCAAGACATTTCGAAAAAAAAATGCATCATTCACTTAATTTTAAAAAATATGTTCCCGCTACGGATTTGGCACGAAGGAAGCCGACTGAACGAGTCACCGTTCACTTGGTGGTTTATCAGGACTCGACGACCATTGACATGTTTATAAGACACTGAACTTTCCCAGAGCCTAGAGACTGTCTACGATGCCAACAATTAATCAACAGAAACCCTCTCTCTCTCCACACACGTGTTCAAAACTCCGACCTCACTTGCTCTGGAGCGTATTACCGCGGTGGCCGGGTGACACATTAATCGATGGCAACCACAATATGATAGCTCCTGAACCTGAATACACTGCATGGCAAGGCAGGCCGAGCAATCGATAAATGTTCACGCGCTATGATTGACTCTGAAATTGCAATCCCTCCAGAAACTGTGTATCAATCAAGCACGCTTTTCTCGCTGTCCGGTACAATGTACAGAGCAGGTGAGCATTGAATGACAATGCCTCGCGCACCTACGCGTTTTCTGTAAGGTTATTTTCGCTGGTATAGACAAAGACACCGCTCCGGAATGTCTCCTGTCTCTGTTGTAGGGTCTGTTATGTTCGTGCTCACAGTGTCTGTCCTCTGAAATTCCCGTCACGACAACTCGATAACACCGTCAGTATCTGATCAGTCATAGGGCCACAACTGGGGAGACAAGGGCACGCCACTTTAATCAACATATCACCGACGTGTTGATTCTGGGTTTTTTTTTTTAACATGTGGACAAATTGCACAACATGGGGAAAGTAAATCAGACATAGATGTACAGAGTAAGGATGTATCAAAGTTGAGCGCATACAGACAGACTGGTTTTTGATACAAATCTCAGATGGTATTCCAAACCTTTTTTAAGCCTGACAACGCATGGGGTGTGTATTCATCTTCACGTATTCGTACAGCAGCCGCGATGGCGTTTCACCTGAGTGATGAGTTAATAATGGTTCAGTAATCACTGGATGTGTTTAACCAAGGGTAATGGAACGACATGAAGGACCACACAATCCATGTATATGAATGCCAGTGCCTCAATCGCTGGCATCACAGGCAGCCGCTGAAATATCACAACACAGAGGGCTCTGGCACCACCAGCAACGTCCTTTCACGCGGTCAAGCAACGTCTTTCTCAACTCTCGGACAGTTCAGATATTCCAGAAACAGTCACCCGGATTTTCGGAAGCGATCACAACCAAACAATACGAAGAGATGCCAGTCCAGGTGCTGCTACAGGCTCCAACGCAGGAGTGCCA
>JADBJO010003972.1:85000-87500 GCA_016801955.1 Conus betulinus | reverse complement strand
GTAAGTCTGTGTGTGAGTGTGCAATTTTGAGTGTATGTGAGGGTATGAGTGTGTTCGTATTGAGATGCGTGTATTTGTGTATTTATGTAAGTGCGTACTTTTGTGTGTGTGCGCGCGCGGGCACGCGCGTCCGTATGTGTATGTGTATGTGCGTGAGTACGCACGCGCGCATGTGTGTGCGCTGTGTGTGTGTATGTGTGCGCGCGTATTTTGTGTGTGTTAATTATGCTTCTTTGCTTTGAATGAAAAACGTTGGTATTCTGTTCATAATGTTTCTTAAATGTCAGTACAAACTTTGAGTTAATCTGACAATAAATGGTGTGTGTGTGTGTGTGTGTGTGTGTGTGTGTGTGTGTGTGTGTGTGTGTGTGTGTGTGGATTAAGTAACATACTTTATTATTTTTTTCTACTTCACTTGACAAGGCAGCATGGCGGCATATTTGTACGTGTCATGGGTTTGTACTATGTTTCACATCCATGTGGTTGAACTGGCTCGTGTACCCGCACCTTAACACGAAGGTAGCGTGGTTACTGTCGGGTAGCCGCACCTAAACAGCAGAACGCGTGAACACGATCGAGAAACAGTTGGTACGGATCGGAGTTACAAGTTACATCCGATGAGCAAAAGATTATTTGACTTTGCCTGAAGTCTGCGCTCTCACGAGTAAGTATCCTTCTAGTTTTGCGCGTCAAAGTTCAGCTAAAGGTGCGCCGTTCTAATTTCCTTTGCTTCTTGTTTGTCACATTTGCTTCTCATGTTGGTTGAAGACCTTTCGGTCGAAACGCGTTGCTTTTGCAATGCCATCTTGATTGGTCCATTCTTGGGTGGTCCACTGTTGTCTTTTGTTGCCAAGATTTGATGGGAATGGATAACGTTGGTTGAGACTGGTCTTTTTCGTTTTAGAAATGGTTTGATAGCAGCTGATTGAACATTTGGATTTTCATTGTACACAGTTCTGGGTTTTAACGGGCTCCGCAGTCGGCTGGCCCAAAGAGAAAATGGCTTGAGCGGACGGAAATATATAAAAGCAGTAGCAAGAAACTCTGCCTTTGTTCAAAGCAACAGAGCTTCAAATGGAGTCAGTGTTTCAATATAGCAAACTGATTGTAAATCTTTTTGAGCTCTTCTCCAGGATATAACACACCGGTCTTAAATCATTCTCTCTCTCTCTCTCTCTCTCTCTCTCTCTCCCCCCCCCCCCCCCCCCCCCCCCCCCCATTTTCCTTCGCCTAATTGTCGCTTAACCTTCGTTTGCACTTATCGCAGGCGTGTTCTTTCGTGCCATATTTATTTTGTGTCCAAACGGACTCCCTGCCCCCAACATATTTCCCCCTATTTCCACATTTTCCCTCAAGATTGTTCGAGGACATACGGTCGATGTTTCATGACCCATTTGAAACTCTCTCTCTCTCTCTCTCTCTCTCTCTCTCTCTCTCTCTCTCTCTCTCTCTCTCTCTCTCTCTCTACACATCTCACCTCTCCTCGTAAACTCTTGATACACATCACCACCATCCGTCTGTACATCCATCCCCCCCCCCCCCCCCCCCCCCCGATCTTCTCCCAATCATCTGTTTGGGGGGAGTAATCCTCTCATCTCTCTCTCTCTCTCCTCTCTCTCTCTCTCTCTCTCTCTCCTCGTAAACTCTTGATGCACATCACCACCATCATCGTCTGTACATCCACCCCCCACCCCCCCCCCCCCGATCTTCTCCAACATCTGTTTGGGGGAGTTCCTAATCATCTCTCTCTCTCTCTCTCTGACTCCCCCTCTCTCTTTACTCCTCTCTGTCTCTGTCTCTCTCTCTACCTCTCTTTCTTTGACTCCCCCTTTCCCTCTCTCTCTCCACTCTCTGTGTCCCTCTTTCTTTCTCTCTCTCTCTCTCTCTCTCTCTCTCTCTCTCTCTCTCTCTCTTTGACCCCCCACCTCTCTCTCTCTACACACTCTGTCTCCCTCTTTTTCTCTCTGTCTCTGTCTCTCTATTTCTCTCTTTCTTTGACTTCACCCTCCCCCCTTTCTCTCTCTCCACCCTCTGTCTCCCTCTTTTTCTCTTTGTCTCCCTTCCCCCCCCTCTCTCTCTCTCTCCCTCCCCTCCCTCCCCCACCTGATAACCAGATTTATTCATGCTGTGGGTCACGTCTGTTCTACAGGAATAGAGTTATTGGAAATCAATGGACTGCTGGAGGTAAGAAAAGGAACATCCAGTTCCCAAACCGTCGGACCTGAGACACGAAATTAGAAACAGATCGATAGTCTTCACTCTTACATTCTAAAACAGGTGATATTGGGTTCTTTGGTCACCCGTGTTAGAAGCCACCTGTAAGCCAGTGTTGAGAACGTGTGTGTGTGTGTGTGTTTGTGTGTGTGTGTGTGGGGGGGGGGGGGGGGGGGGGTGCGGGCGGGTGTGGGCGAGTGTGTGCATGTGGGAGGTGGAGGGTGTTGCGTGCATAAATCCAGACTATATTCTGAACTATGTCCATTCACGAGGCTTTCCTATAAGC
>JADBJO010003972.1:77500-80000 GCA_016801955.1 Conus betulinus | reverse complement strand
CGCTCCTCCACTTTGTACTACAGCCTCCTCAGTGTCCACTTCCCTTCCCCCCCCCCCCCCCCCCCCCCCCCGTTCGTCTTGTCGGATACAAAGACAGAGAGGGAGAGCTTTGTTGTCTCTCTTTTAAATGTCGTTTACACATATGTTTCCTAGTGGCAGTCCAGCCCACAGACCTGTTTTTCGTCGTCTATAGACAGAACGTAATGACGCCAGACATGTTTTTTTCTTCCTCTGATTACACACAGGTAAAATGAATGCTCGAGTAAACAACTTGTTACTGCTGTCCTTGTGTCGTTTACCCGCTACATCTCCCAGAGCCACCCTGGGTGGATTTTACCCCGTGTCATCCCGGGGTTACTTTAATTCCGCCCGAAGGTTAAGCATGCTCCCTTTGAGGGAATTTAGTACACAAAAATGACAGTAAGCATGTTTGTTTTCTCTCTCTCTCTCTCTCTCTCTCTCTCTCTCTCTCTCTCTTCTCTCTCTCTCTCTCTGTGTGTGTGTTGTGTTGTGTGTGTTGTGTTGTGTTGTGTTGTGTTGTGTTGTGTTGTGTGTGTGGTGTGTGTGTGGTGTGTGTGTGTGTGTGTGTGTGTGTGTGTGTGTGTGTGTGTGTTGTGTGTGTGTGTGTGTGTGTGTGTGTGTGTGTGTGTTTGTGTGTGTGTGTGTGTATGTGTGTGTGTGTGTGTGTGTGTGTGTGTGTGTTTGTGGTATGTTTGTTGTTGTTGTTGTTGTTGTGTGTGTGTGTTGTGGTTGTTGTTGTTGTTGTTGTGTGTGTGTGTTGTGAGTGTGTGTTGTGTGTTTTGTGTGTTGTTGTGTTGTGTTGCATGTGTGCGTGTTGTTGTTGTTGTTGTTGTTGTTGTTGTTGTGGTGGTGGTGGTGGTGGTGGTGGTGGTGGTGGTGGTGTGTGTGTGTGTGTGTGTGTGTGTGTGTGTGTGTGTGTCTGTCTGTCTGTGTTTGTGTGTGTGCATATCTGTCTAACGTACGTGTGACTTTTGTTTTTGTATTTGTTTGTTTATTCGGTCGTTTGTTGTTCAGGTGCAACATTCACACACAGGACTTCGTTTTAAAGGCTCCTCCCAAGGACTGGGGTGGGGAGGAGGGTGCAGCAACTGGACAGACGTTGACTCCGAGGAGATAATTTGTTTTACCCTGGGAATTGACCCCAAGAACCTCTGATGAGCAAAGTTCTACCTGCCGAGTCCACCAACCTGCCGAGGGAGCAAGGTAAACACAAGCCTTGGAGGAGAACCGAAGGTGTGAACATTTAGCGTTGAAAATCGGTCCCGTCTACATTTTTTCACGGCTGCTGCCGACAGCTTGTTTTAATTCAGAGCCCTCTGCTCCTCTTTCTCCGAGATGTCATTAGTCTTTTGAAAAGAGAGAAAAAAAAAGACGAGGAAAGAAATACACTAACAGTCAGACTGAAAGCAAGAAATAGAGAACAAGAAAGGCAGTAGAGTTGGAAAAAAGCAACACGAAACAAACGAACAAAAGTAAACAACAACAACAACAACAACAACAACAACAACAAACAACAACAAAAACAAAGCGTTCGAAAGAAAGATGAGAAGAGAAGAAAAGAAAGAACAAACACATCACTAGCGAAGCATGACAAAATAAAAAATGAAATCCAAAGAAGGAGACCAATTAACAAATGTGTAGAACGAAAAGAGGAGGAGGAGGAGGAGAGGAGGAGGAGGAGGAGGAGAAGAAGAAGAAGAAGAAAGAAGAAGAAAACAGAACAACAACAACAACAACAACAACAACAACGCCAGCAAAAAACAACAATAAACAATAACAGGCAAGAACAAAAGGAAGAAAAAATAAAAAAACAGCGTAGAGCTAAGAAGGGGAAAAAACGTGATTTATGGCATCTCTTCTTCGATCTGTGTAATCGATCTGCCTGTGGTGACGGGGACATAGAATAGCCTGCCATTATACAGAGGTGTGAACGCTTTATATCGACAGCAGTGGTGTCATTATTTCTTTGCAGCTGCCGCCCAGGTCGTAGCGCAATCCGATCGCTGTCTTCCCAGATTGTTTTTTCCCTATCGACGAAGATACGGCGATATGCCGACAGAGTCGAACGAAAAACCAAACAAACGCAGGAAAGAAAGAGAAAAAAAAACTACAGAATTTTTTTTAACGCGAAAGAAAGAAAAACCGACAGCAAAACATCGTTATTTACAGGTGTACCTACCACTGAAATGAGAAAAAATATGAAAGTGGAGGAAGGGAAAAGGTGCTGATATTATTATCACACAGAAAAAGCCCCTAACGTTCAATGGAGGAGGAGATAGAGAAGAAAAGAAAGGAGAACAGCTACGAAAACGACTACTATCATTACAACAGTGCAAACTATAAACATGAGCAAGGAAATAAGATCACGAAAGAAAACGACGCAGAAGAAAAGCAAAATAAATCAATGAAGTTTTTTTTTTTTTCTATTTGCAAAGGAGCTACAAGAAATGACACAACATGTACACCACCCTGCCCCCAT
>JADBJO010003972.1:37500-45000 GCA_016801955.1 Conus betulinus | reverse complement strand
ACACACACACACACACACACACACACACACACACACACACACTCACGCGCGCACTCACGCACGCACACACAGCACAACACACTCGAACACACACACACACACACGCGCGCGCGCGCGCGCACACACACACACACACACACACACACACACACACACACACACACACACACACACACACACACCTTGTCTAATATCACATTAAGTGAAAAGACGTTAAATTGAAGAACAACAACACACACACACACACACACACACACACACACACACACACACACACACACACACACACACACACACACCTCCGGAAACAGACGGATTCCTGATCAGGACGAATCACCACGATCCGTCGTCATGCCTGCCACATGCTTTCATCGATTTGGAAACGGGAGGAAAGCCTGGAGCGGATAGGGGGACGGATGTGCCGGGGGTGGGGGGAGGGTTGGGGGAGGTGGTGGTGATGGGATCATCCTGGCCTTTAACTCACGGTGGCAGCGCCACTGTAGAACCGTTCCCCAGGTTCCTCTTGTTCTGACTGTGCCCCCTTGGCACACAATGGAACCAGAACGGAGAGGGGGGGGGGGGGGGGGGGGCGGCGGATTCTGGAGGTTGTTTGCACTCTGAAAGAGATTTTCTCTGCATCCTGGAAGAAACTCATTCACACGTCTAACCCGCACAACTGATCGATCGATTGGAGGAGTGACTCGCGTGTGCAAAAATCCGTGAACGCCTGATCGATATTTTCTTGGCACTCTGATTGGTGGCAGAATTCAATTGAGGGGTGGAATGGAAGGAAGTTGGGGGGGGGGGGGGGGGGGGGGGGGGCGCGGGGGAGGGAGTTGAGGAGAACAAGAAAGAGAAGACAGAGGGAGGGTGGAGAGGGATGGAGATGGAGAGAGTTGGTGGGGTAAGGGGGGATGGGGGTTAAGGGAAGATGTATGGCACCTGAAAATGCGGAAGTAATGATTTGGAAAACGGCCGGACTGATACGTGTATCACTCGCTGTACAATGGGATCAAGGCCCTTGTATCCTTCTTGATTGAGTCGTTATCGCTTAAATCTATTTCTTGAGAAATCTTAAATAAATGTCCGCGAACCGCCCAGAGAAACGTGGACAAACGAGTCACAAGACAACACACAACGCGTTTCGACCTCTTAGGTCTTCTTCAGGTGAAACAGAGACGAACAAAAATAACGAAAATGCACTTAGCTTTGATCACTTCAGATTGCTTCTGAGTTCAGCGCAAAGGAAGAAAGCGTTGATCGATTGGAGGAGTGACTCGCGTGTGCAAAAATCAGTGAACGCCTGATCGATATCCTAACACTGATACATGTAAGCAATCTGAAGTGATCAAAGCTAAGTGCATTTTCGTTATTTTGTTCGTCTCTGTTTCACCTGAAGAAGACCTAAGAGGTCGAAACGCGTTGTGTGTTGTCTTGTGACTCGTTTGTCCACGTTTCTCTGGGCGGTTCGCGGACATTTATTTAAGATTTGTTTAGATTTCCGCCTGCAGTCATCTCACTTTGCAACTAGATCTGCTTCTAGAGGTTTGTCTGTGGTGAACACAGCTCGCAATGGCTCCGTAAGGACTAGCGGCGACTGCTGTTTCCGGTGAAGCCTTTGCCACAGGAGAGATTAAAGGCCAGAGCTGAATCTTACGAAGGAGTAAAGATGAGTGCTAGGATAAAAGATGCTGAGACACAAAGCATGCGAGAGATCTTAAGACCCGTCGGTGGTAGACCTTTTCGAGCGTGATTTTATTTCCAAAACAGGCGTTGAACTGTAGTTTGCAAGTGTGTGTGTGTGTGTGCGTGCGTGCGCGCGCGCGCGCGTGTGCGTGTGTGTGTGTGTGTACGTGTGTGTGTGTGTGTACGTGCGAATGTGTGTGTGTGCGCGCGCGCGCGCGCGCGCGCGCGTGTGTGTGTGTGTGTGTGTGTGTGTGTGTGTGCGTGCGAATGTGTGTGTGTGTGTGTGTGTGTGTGTGTGTGTGTGCGTGTGTGCGTGCGTGCGTGCGTGCGCGCGCGCGCGCGCGTGTGTATGTGTGTGTGTGTGTAGGTGGAAGATTAGGTTATGGTGGGGGGAGGTGGTTGTGGGTATGTCTGCATGTATGTATATAGATACGGACACAAGTGCATGTATGTGTGTATCAATATATGTATGCATGTATGTATGTGCATGTATCTGTGCATGTATATTGCATGTATGCTTGCATGTATGCTTGCATGTATGTATGTATGTATGTATGTATGTATGTATGTATGTATGTATGTATGTATGCATGCATGCATGTATGTATGTGTCTCTGGGGGTGTCTGCGTGTGGCTCAGACTCAGAGCTCTCAGAATCTCTCTGACTGGAATTGTCACGAGAACCCTTAGTGAGCTACAGACACAACATAGCAACAGCTGGGCATTTAGAGTTCCAAACAGATTGTGTTTTACGCTTGAATAGATATTGTTTAATGATGGATACATACAGCGCAACATATTGTCTTAACATGTTTGTGCAGTCATGCACATTTTTTTTTTTTTTTGCCAGATGGATTCGTAGTTCGTCATTGTTGAGTTTGCCACTCGGGCATTGTTTGTGGATCAGACACGTGATGAGACAGCTGCTTCATGTATTTTTGTCTTTGTTGTGTGTAGTTGCTTAGAAAAAAAAAAAAAAAGAAAAAAAAAGGTTTCATCTTCGAGCACAGCACAAGCTAAGTATTTCCTGTCTCTCTGTAGTATTCGGGTATTGACGTCTCTCAGACTGCAGGTCGTCAACACAGACGCAAAGTCTGTTGACTTCGCTTGTTTGTTCCAAGTTTTGTGCGTTTGTCATGCGTGGCTCTAATCGATGGAGTCTGCTTATTTTCTGACAGAGCTGTCGTCCTGAAGTGCAGCTTTGTTGATGCTCCAGAATCCTGGGTATTTACACTCTGGTTGTTTTTTTTTCTTTTCCCCGTGGCATATTTGGTTCTCAAGACACCAAGACCGATTGGTTGTACCAGATACCTGTTCATTCCTGTTTTAGGCAGAATGTTTGGGATAAAACGTGGCTATGAATTACTGGGGGTGTTTATATTTTCAAGCACGCCGTCGTATTCCTGTTCTGGGTTGGCTTTCGTAATGTGGGATCGCAAACGCAATGTCTGGTGTTCTAATTTGTAGGCTGATAGGAAATTGCACCAGTTTCTTTAAATTTGGGAGATGCACTCCATTATTTTGTGTAGGTCCCGTTAGATTCTTGCAGAACGCTGTACGGTTTTTTTTTTTTTTGTTTTTTAGGGGGGGGGGGGGGGGGGGGGGGGGGCATGGAGGAACGTTTATGATGTTGGACGAGGGTGGAAATACATAAGCTGTTCATATTGTGATCTGGAAAATGGAAACTACACTTTTTTAATGGAGGAACGTTTTTATAATGCTGAACGAGGGTGGGTGGGTGGGTGGGGGATACATAAGCTGTTCATATTGTGATCTGGAAAATGGAAACTGCACTTCTTTCATGGAGGAACGTTTATAATGCTGGACGAGGGGGGAAATACATAAGCTGTTCATTTCTGAAAATTGGAAACTACACTTCAGCTCGTAGCTTATCATATAGATGAGTAACAGTATCTGGTTTCAGCGCTTAGCGTTACCTGATCGTCTTAAGTTGTGCAGTGCTATGTTTGCTTGCTTTGCTAGATGTCCTTGCGCGTCTATAAATACGCCGCTGGAATGTTAGTGACCCAGAGATGGTTTGTATTGGTGTAGGAGTTGTTTCCCGTACGTAAGTGCAAGTGGTATTTGGGGTCCTGTTTTGGTTAAAATGGCAACGTTTCTTTTACTCTATTGATCCTAAGTCCTCAAGCATCGCAGCAGTACTCATAAAATTTATTAAGCTTATTTTTGTATCCCAGTTTTGGATATGAAGTAGATTACCATGTCATCTACATCTAACAGACATGGAATTGTGGTGTTCTTTGTTTCTAAATAACGTAGGTCGTTGTCCAACACAGCACGTTGGAAGGTCATTAATGAATGCATCAAAACAGTGTTGGTGTAACAGTTTTGCTTTTTCCATTTCATTTTCAGATATAGTAAATCAAAAAATTTAGACAAAAGTACATGAGAAAGAATTAAATAAGCCAAGTTAACAAACATACCAATACGAAATTTCTGTGATGAAGAATCTGTTCAATCCACGTGTCAATAAGTACATAAAACTATTTCAAACATATATTTATCCATGCGGTAAGGCAAATACCAGACAGCTGAAATAGGAGATGAACAACAACAGACTAGGAACTAAAAATTACATTCCATGATTATGACATGGTGTCCCAGCATATTGGTTAGGAAAACGGAGGAAAAAAATCATTCGGCTCCAACCCATGTCAGTTAAAGACACCGGCTGCTGAGAAAGGGGAGAGGTGAGCGGTGGGAAGGGTAGGGTGAAGGGGGGGGGGGGGGTTGGCCGGTAAGAATGGGGTGCAGGTGTTCATGGGTGGGGTACACATAGCATGCACCCTGCGTGAGAAATGGAAAGACTGAAGGAAGTAAGGAAACTGAGTGAACGATGTTGAACTGGATGACACGGGAAACGACTGAATGAAGCACCAGCTGGCAGCTCTTCAGTCGGCGCTACCCAGGTAGGCAACCCGTTGCGTAAACGAGTGTGCATTGTTCAGCGCTTAGAGCTTGGTATCTATCCAAGGATAGGTGCTATATAAGAATTCATTATGATAATAATATGATGATAATAAGACGCCAGGTTGGTTGTTTGCACTGAGATGCTAGGGGTCTCCGAATCCTCACAGGAACTCGGAGAGTTTCACAAAAGTAACGGCACCCAGCCAGACTCCTCATTTTTACACATCTGTTCCGTGCAAACCATCACTGTCATCGCGTGTATGCAAATATCAGGGTTCATCAAACTGATATTTCTTTGGCACCCCTGTGGGAAATAGGGAGAAAAGAAAGGAAAAGGGGTAAGGGGGTGGGAGAGGAGGAGGAGGATGGGTTGGAGAACGTTGGGGGGGGGGGGGGGGGGCGCGCTAAGGGACACCTTACGGCACCTGAGAATGCCGGGTAATGATCTGGATAATGACCAGACTGACACATGTGTATCTCTCACTGCACACCGGGCTCCAGGCGGTTGTTTGCCTCCTGATTGGATTCGTTATCGTTCGGGGTCTGTTGGGAGAGTCCTGGCCGGGGTGCAAACAGCGCACGATGAAGTACTAGCGGCCAGTGTTCATCTAGATCGAACCCGAGCCGGACGGGAAGGAAACAACGACCGCTGGGAGAGAGAGAGAGAGAGAGAGAGAGAGAGAGAGAGAGAGAGAGAGAGAGAGAGAGTGTGTGTGTGTGTGTGTGTGTGTGTGTGTGTGTGTGTGTGTGTGTATGTGTGTGTGTGTGTGTGTGTGTGTGTGTGTGTGTGTGTGTGTGTGTGTGTGTGTGTGTGTGCGTGCGTACGCATGCGCACGTGCGTGTGAGTGTGTGCGGACGTACATGCGTGCCTGCGTGCCAGCGAGTGTGTGCGTGAGTGAGTGAGTGTGTGTGTGTGTGTGTGTGTGTGTGTGTGTGTGTGTGTGTGTGTGTGTGTGTGTGTGTGTGTGTGTGTGTGTGTGTGTGTGTGTGTGTGTGTGTGTGTGTGTGTGTGTGTGTGTGTGTGTGTGTGTTGTGTTGTGTGTCTGTATCTGTGTGTGGGGTGCTTCCTCAGATATTCTGGCACATAGTCATAGCTGGTTATTCAGCTCAATATCCGACATTTCGTATCGTTTATCCTCTCTGTATCACACACACACACACACACACACACACACACACACACACACACACACACACACACACACACACACACACACACACACACACACACACACACACACACACACACACACACACAGAGATACACATGCACACACGCACGCACGCACGCACATATACACATACACGCGCGCGCGCGCGCGCGCGAAAAATTCTTACCAATCGCCACCACGTGTATCACACACTCTGGTTGCTGGGGAAATGGAGGGACAAGTAAGGAAAGGGGGTAGTGGAGGGAAGGGGGAGGTGGAAGGCGCGAAAACGGTGGGGAGAAAGGGAGGGGGTTCCGGGGGGGGGGGGGGGGGCGGGGGAGGGGGTTAAGGTAGACAAGAGAAAGGTGAAGTCCTTTGCACTGACAATGAAGCTTGTCTCCATCCTCAAAGACACTCCCTCACAAGTCTGACTCATGCGATATATCACATTGATGACACAGACACGACCAAATCTGTCATCACTGTATCGGATCATTTCCTCGGCACACCAGTGGAGAAGAGAAAAGTAAGAAGTGGGGGGGGAGGGGGGGGGGGGGGGGGGGGGGGGGGGGGGGGGGGGCGGACAGGAAGGGGAAGGGAAAGGGTGTGGGGAGGAAGGGGAAGAAGGGGGTTGTTGGGGAGGGGGAGGGAGGTGGATGCTAAGGGACGATTTACGGCACCCGAGAATGCAGAAAGAATGACCCGGGTAATGACCAGGCTGACAGCCGTTATCTCTCACTGAACCCGTTGGATCAAGTCAGTGGTTTTCCTTCTTGATTTGGATTCGCTGTCAGTCATGCCGGCTGCTGGAGAGATGCTGGTGGTGATGAAGGAAGCACGTGATTTCACCAGAAGGACTTACAGCAAGTGTCCACCGTAACGGAGTCTGTGCCATCAGAGAACGTTAAGAGCAATGTTGAAATCTATGCTGAAATCAACTTGAGATTGTACTGTTTGGTAGCCTAGGGTGTAAACATGAAACAAACTTGAGATTGTACTTTTTGGTAGTCTATGGTATAGATATGAAATAAACTTGAGATTGTACTATTTTGGTAGTCTAGGGTGTAAATATAAAATTTGGATGGTACTATTTTGTAGTCTAGGGTGTAAATATAAACTTGAGATTGTACTATTTGGTAGTCTAGGGTATAAATATGAAATAAACTTGAGATGGTACTATTTGGTAGTCTAGGGTGTAAAATATAAAATGACTTGAATTTGTACTATTGGTAGTCTAGGGTATAAGTATGAAATAAACTTGAGATTGTACTTTTTGGTAGTCTAGGGTGTAAATCTGAAATAATTGAATTTGTACTATTGGTAGTCTATGGTATAAATATGAAATAAACTTGAGATTGTACTATTTGGTAGTCTAGGGTATAAATATGAAATAAACTTGAGATTGTGCTTTTTGGGTAGTCTAGGGTATAAATATGAAATAAACTTGAGATTGTACTTTTTTTTTTTTTTTTTTGGATAGTCTAGGGTATCAATCTGAAATAATTTTTTAAGATAGTACTATTTGGTAGTCTAGGGTATAAATATGAAATAAAAGATTGAGGTATTGTAAATATGAAATAAACTTGAGATCGTACATTTGGCAGTCTAGGGTATAAATCTGAATGGCTGAAGCAGCTTCCAGTGACGAAAACCCGAGCGCGTTTTCGTTAAGTTTCCAACTGGCGTTGGTATCCAAAACACAGGCATAGTCAGAACGAGGCGATGTATCAGA
>JADBJO010003972.1:12500-15000 GCA_016801955.1 Conus betulinus | reverse complement strand
AAGGAGGGGATTATTGATTGAAGATGGCAGAGCTGGCATGACCATGTCTATGATAGTGCTAGTTTCATACATTGCAGACTTTTTAAGAGATTGGGTTTCATGGGTTTAGAATCGTATACCAATATAAAAACGAATCAATATGTTATGGACACGTTAGCAAAGTTTAGCTTTGGTGTTTCTCACGTTGCTTGCCATCGTTTCAGATGTTCCAACCGTGCCATTGTTTCAGATGTTCCAACCCTGCCATTGTTTCAGATGTTCCAACCGTGCCATTGTTTCAGATGTTCCAAACCGTGCCATTGTTTCAGATGTTCCAACTCTGCCATCGTTTCAGATGTTCCAACCCCCAACCTTGCCATTGTTTCAGGTGTTCCAACCCTGCCATCGTTTCAGATGTTCCAACCTTGCCATCGTTTCAGATGTTCCAACCCCTGCCATTGTTTCAGATGTTCCAACCGTGCCATCGTTTCAGATGTTCCCACCCTGCCATCGTTTCAGATGTCCCAACCTTACCATCGTTTCAGATGTTCCAACCCTGCCATGTTTCAGATGTTCCAACCGTGCCATCGTTTCAGATGTTCCAACCCTGCCATTGTTTCAGATGTCCCCAACCTCGCCATTGTTTCAGATGTTCCAACCGTGCCATTGTTTCAGATGTTCCAACCTGCCATTGTTTCAGATGTTCCAACCCTGCCATTGTTTCAGATGTTCCAACCCTGCCACCCTGTGTTTCAGATGTTCCAACCCTGCCATTGTTTCAGATGTTCCAACCGTGCCATCGTTTCAGATGTTCCAACCCTGCCATTGTTTCAGATGTTCCAACCGTGCCATCGTTTCAGATGTTCCAACCCTGCCATTGTTTCAGATGTTCCAAACCGTGCCGACGAGAATTGACGAGTCCTTTGTGTGGCTTATCAAGGGAAGATGAAGTATACTTGTGTTGTGTTGTCCTGCACTAAGTGATCTCAGAACTGAACGCATCCAGCCAAAGTATTTTACCAAACCAGTCTTATATTGTCGACAACAACAACAAAAAAAAATCCTCTCAAATCTGGCTGTACGTATCTGTGAAGCGCAGAAAAGACTGCGTGCTGCTACTTAATACCCTTACTTAGTTATGTTTGTTCAATATTGGGGGGGTGATTTTTTTTTTTCTACGTGTGCCTAAATCTATTCGTTTTTGTTTGATAGTCTGAATGCTCCTTAAGGGTGAGGCCTTGCTTTAAAATTTAATAAACATTCGTTTTCGTTTTCGTTTTCGTATCTCTCTCTCTCTCTCTCTCTCTCTCTGCTCTGCGTGCGTGCGTGCGTGCGTGCGTGCGTGCGTGTGTGTGATCCTTTCTTATTATTGTCTTTCTTTCAGTCTTTCTTATTTCTTTCGTTCTTTTTTTTTTTTCTACCTTTCTATGTTTTTTTTTTTTTTGTTGTCTTTTCTGTCTTATCTCTATGTGTCTTTCTTCCGTATATCATATCAAGTCAAAGCATTCAGACGCACAGTTAGATTTGTCGCTGATGGGGGCGCAGCCCACAAACTCCCAGCCCCTGACCCGTGACTCCTGTAAGTCCTGGACCCCTGTAACTTGTGTCCTTGCCATTCAGTCCTTTCTCAGATTCGCCACAGTCATCCCCCTTCAGGCAAGCTTCAGTGACGGTCAGAGGTTCGTTCAAGATCAAGATTCAGGAAAGACATGGGAAACATGGATGTAGGATGGAACTTTCAACTTTGCGAGGGTTGACTGCCAGAACCCAGTATCTGATATATACATACATACATACATACATATATATATATATATATATATAGAATTATAAACAAAGCTTGCTCTTATGTCTCAGATTATAAAAATAGGGGGTGATAAGCCTTCATATCTGCAGTGGCAGACGACTCTGCCTAACCAACAGTATGTGCTTGAGTGGGTGAATGGGGAATAAATGAATGCTTCTCAAAATGAACCTTCAGCAAGCCTACAGTCTCCAAAGCGGGAGACCATCTCCAATGGGAAAAAGCTCACTAACATATAATTCCTGGTCAGATACCGTATTTCGAAACCTGATTGTTTCTCCTCATGACCGCGGAAAGTGGTAATTTGACTCCTCTGCCTTTTCGGTTTAGAAGAATGCTATACCCGAAAAAGGCTGGTGTGCAATACCATAGTATGTTTGTTGAGTTTTTCAAAAAAACTAACTAAAGGTGCCACCTAAGAAGCAAAAGAAAATCATGAAAGATCAAAACAAGCTACATTTTCTTGTGAAAAGTAGAAAATATAAAAAGATAACCTCTTAAGACACAAGTGCTGAGGGCCAGTTCTTGGAATGATCCGCAAGGGACTAAATTACAAAGAAACAATAAATTCCAAGGATAAGCACCGAGCACCATTCCAGCAACTTACAGAGCAGCTAGGTGTTGCAATGACTGCAAGAAATATTGAATTATAAACAAAGCTTGCTCTTATGTCTCAGATTATAAAAATAGGGGGTGATAAGCCTTCATATCTGCAGT
>JADBJO010003972.1:0-2500 GCA_016801955.1 Conus betulinus | reverse complement strand
CGTCTGGTCGTCTTGGCAACAACAGAATTTTTGTGAGTGGCTGACTCTTTTATTTATTTTATTTTATTTTATTGTTGTTTGTGGCTGACTTTCCTTCTCTCTTTTTTTTTTTTTTTTTCTTTCCTTTTTTTTTTTCCTTTTTTTTTTTTTTTTTCTTTTTTTTTTTTGTTGGGGGGGGGAGGGGGGTGAATCAGGTTAGAGAGAAAAAGAGAGAGAGAGAGAGACAGAGGACATAGAGAGAGAGAGAGTCTGGTGTGGTGTGTGGTGTGTGTGTGGTGTGTGTGTGTGTGTGTGTCTGTCTGTCGTCTGTCTGTCTTGTCTGTCTGTGTGCATAAAGTGCGTGTGTTCGTGCATACATGCTTGAGTGGGGTACAACGAGTGTGCACAAGCGGTGCATGTGTGTGTGTGTGGGTGTGTGTGTGTGGTGTGTGTGTTGTGTGTGGTGGGTGTGTCAGTGTGTCTGGGCGTTTCTCCTCTCTATCTCTTCTCTCTGTGTGTGTGGTGTGTGGTGTGTGTGTGTGTGTATGTGTGGTGTGTGTGTGTGTGTGTGTGTGTGTGGGTGTGTGTGTGTGTGCGTCTCTGTCTGGGTGTGTATGTGTGGTAGGTATAAGTGTATGTGTACGTGTGCGTGCGTGAGTGCGTGCAGGCGTGCGTGAGTGCGGTGTCGTGCGTGCGTGTGTGTGTGGTGTGGTGGTGTGGTGTTGGGGTGTGTGTGTGTGTGTGTGTGTGTGTGGTGGTGTGTGCTCGAGCACGTGTGAGTGTATGAGTGTGTACAGTGTGTTGTTGTATGAGCGTGTATGTTCTGTGGCGTGGAGTTGGTTGTGGCGGTGGTGTGTGTGTGTGTGTGTGTGTGCGTGCTGCGTGCGTGCGTGAGTGAGGGCGTGCGTGCGATGCGTGCGTGTGTGTGTGTGTGGGTGTGAGTGTGTGTTTGTGTGTGTGTGTGTTGTGTGTGGTGTGTGTGTGTGTGTGTGTTGTTTATTGTTGTGTGTGTGTGTGTGGTGTGTGTGTGTGTGTGTGTGTGTGTGTGTGTGCGTGCGTGCGTGCATGCGTTGCGTGTGTGCGGTGGCGTGCGTGCGTGCGTGTGCGTGCGGGCGTGCGTGCGGTGAGTGTGTGTGTGTGTGGGTGTGTGTGTGTTGGTGTTGGCTGTCTGTGTGTGTGTGTGAAGTTATTGATCAGTTGATTTGATATTCATACCTGTTGTTGTCGTCGGGGTTTGTTGTTGTTTGTTATTGTTGTGCTGTTTTATAGTTGCATTTGGCCATAAAAGATAAAGAATTTAAAATCAATGCTTTTGTCCAACCATTCCGCTCAGTTCACCACTCTTGCTCTTTCAGCTCCAACGAGTGCGCGGACGCACTGTACCTAGTTGCAGTCTGGTTGGGTGCGCACACTCGGTTCCCCGAGCCGGTAGTACGAGTAAACGCCCTTTCGTGACCCGAAGTAGAGGAAGATTAATATAAAAAAAAAAAAATAATCAAATAAATGAATAAATGGAAGGAAAGAAAAAGAAAAAAAAACGAAAAGAACGTGATGCTTTCAACACTAAAACTAATGTCCTTATTTAACATTAGGAAGAGAACGAACGCCTTCGAAATGAGCTGGCGAACTGCCACTTAAAAAAAGCAGGCATTGTGAATAGACAAGGCACTGAGAGGAAGCAGGGACCGACGAACAGACAAAAGGAATTCTTCTGGTGTATTGTGATTTAATTAATCTATTTTTCAGTTTATTTGTTATTATAAACTTATTCATTCTTATCTATTATTACTGTCTTTATTGATGTATCATTTACTTACGTATTTATTATTATTGAGTTATTCGTATTGTGATCTGTTATATTCATTTAGGTATTTGTAATTCTTTCTTTCTCAATCATTATTTTCTATCACTCGGTTATGAAAGAGGCTAGTTGTGACAACTGGTACGTTGAATAGAGAGGGTTCTTTTTTGTTTTGTTTTGTTTTTTGTTTGTTTAAGGAATAAAAAAAAACACGAGAGGCATAGAATATCCACTACTATTCGCCTTCCAATGGGACCCCCTTGTGGCCCCTGCTATGGTCATCGAGGTAAGGGAGGATAACGACTGGCAAACGATTGTTTACAAGACATGCAGAGTTCTCTCTCTCTCTCCTCTCTCTCTCTCTCCTCTCTCTCTATCTCTCCTCTCTCTCTAGTTATGTATGTCTGTTCTGCCTCGCTGTCTGTCTTCTGTCTGCTGTCTGTATGTCGTTGTCTCTTCTTCTCGGTTTTATCACCCGTTCCTTTTTCATTTCATAAGTATCTGTATGCACAATCACTTTTTAATTTAAAAACTTTACGGCGCGCGCGCAAGCATGGCGCGCGTATGTGTGTATGTATGTGTGTGTGTGGGGGTTGGGTGGAGTGTGGGTGTGTGTGGGGGTGGGTGTGTGTGGGGGGTGTTGTGTGTGTGGGGGGTACGTGGGGGGGTATGTGTGGTGGGTGTGTGTGTGGTGTGGTGTGGGTGGGGGGGTGTGAGTTA
>JADBJO010003971.1:187500-200000 GCA_016801955.1 Conus betulinus | reverse complement strand
CCATTTTTAGCGAGATGGTCAACATATTCACTGTAATAAATTCCACAATGGAATCGGCATTCAACAAAAGTCATCATTGGACCCTTTCAATTGAATGCAATGAATTAAATATTACATTTTAATGAGAATGTCCATGTGTCACATTAACTCCTTCCAAGTCGGTTTTTTCCTGCTTGGAACGTTTCCGTGAGGTCTGCCTGACAGACAGACTAACAACCAAACGCAAATGCCTGTGACGCTAGTAAACAAACCAAACGGCTTAAACGTTCATCTAAAACAGCAAACAAACGCACAAACAAAACATAAACGACAACAGCTTTTCAAGTCAGGAACACTTTATTACCTCCAAAGAGAAATTTAGAGTGGCCGTAAAAACATGTGTATTGACTTATCGTCTATTATTGACTAATCATCTATTACTTGGATGTTTTTCGTGCTACCGTTTAAAAACCAGCAAGTAGACAACAACTTCCATGCGTAAGAAACGTCAATATGAAAAGAATCTGCCACTACTTCCAAGTTTTTTGTTGTTGTTTTTCTGGATTTCAACACAAGATGTGAAATAGAAAAGTACGATACAGGTCTTTACATGTTGCACGCACAGTTTATTACACACATTGGCTCCCATATTCTTTATTGAATTAATGCGTCCATCTTTCAAGACTTGCAAATGGGTGTAGCAACAGCCAGTAGCTTTGTTCTCTCAGTCTTGATTTATTCCTTTGCTTGTTTCTGTCTTTATATATCTATCTATTCAATAATCATTGTTTTTGTGTGTGTCCTTTGCAATTATTATTGTGCTCTTAAGTGTCTGATTGGATAAAGAAACGCATATCATACTTAATAAGGGAGTGATATTATTGTCATACTAGTAGTAGTAGTAGTAGTAGTAGTAGTAGTAGTAGTAGTAGTAGTAGTAGTAGCAGTAGCAGCAGCAGCAGCAGCAGTAGTAGTAGCAGCAGCAGCAGCAGCAGCAGCAGCAGCAGCAGCAGCAGTAGTAGTAGTAGTAGTAGTAGTGTTGGTGGTAGTGGTATTCGTAGAAATTGGCAATCACAGTAGTAACATGGTGATCATGTTGATGATGATGTTTTGTTGTGGTTATTGTCTTATAACATTATGTACGTATTTTGTTTTTCCTTATTTGTAATTTGTTTCGAAATAAAACAAGATTCATTGAACAAAAGCATGTGAAAGAAACATGAATGTACCACTGATCCCCATCTCATGTGGTTTAAAGCCCAGCCGACCTCGGAGGCTGCCTGAGAGCTGGGTGCACGAGCCAGCTAAATACAAGGCAGGCGCTTGCACAAAGATAAACAGAAATTCAAAATAATGACCCCACATTAATGTACACCCACCCACCCACCCACACACACACACACACACACACACACACACACACACACACACACACACACACACACACACACACACACACACACACACACACACACACACACACACACACACACACACACACACACACACACACACACACACACACACACACACACACACACACACACACACACACGCCGAACATACACATACCTCTACATTAGCACCTTGCCCTTCCCCTTTATCTCACTCACCCCCTTTCCCCTTCCAATCTCTTCCCCCCCCCCCACCCCCATCCCCCGCCACCCCTATACCCTCTACCGCCACACGTCTCATCACTACACACACACACACACACACACACACACACACACACACACACACACACACACACACACATACACACACACACACACACACACACACACACCTGAATACACCTCCAGTCGTGTACCCTCCGGCCCTCGTGGTCGGCGCAGTGTGCGAACCGCTGTTTCTGCCCGGCGCCGCATGCCTCTGCGCCACCGCGCACCAGGCAGGACGTCCAGTCCGACAACTCCCAGCGGAACTCGCGGCAGTTCTCCCCTGATGCACACCTTGACGTCACGCAGAGCCAGGGCGCAGTTGTGCGAGCTAAGCGGGGTGGCCTCCCTTAGAACGGTGCGCGTGCGCGTTTGGGGGTCTGCAGACTGTTGCAGGGCTGTGCAGGCGCGAAGGGAAACAAAAGACAGAAAGATAGACAGCTAGACAGACTGATGGAATATACTGAGATAGACAGCGACAGATACATAGACACACAGAAAGTTAGACAGATGGATACACAGATAGCTAGGTAGATAGATAGACAAGACAGACAGATAGGTAGATACATACATGCATCATACATAGATCGACAGGTAGTTAGACAAGCAGACAGATAGATAGATAGATCGACAGAGACAGACAGACAGAATCATACAGACAGACAAAAGACAGTCAGAAGGACAGATACACAGACCGACAGATATATAGACAAACAGAAGGACAGACAGACAGATATACAGACAGTTTGATAGAGAGAAAGACAGACAGACAGATAGATAGATAGATAGATAGATAGATAGATAGATAGATAGATAGATATAGATAGATAGATATATAGACTGACAGACAGATAGAGACAGACAGATCAATTCAAGCGACGTTGGTGTTGGCCCTTGTGACCGTTGAAGACATGTGAAATCTGGAGGCAAATAGAGACGCTCGTGCACTGAACATCTGGCAAAAACCCAAAACCAGTAATAAAAACAATAACAGTGCTGTCTGTAATACACTTTTCTGAGTTCATTTCAAGTCAGTGCTATACAGCTTGCAAAATTGGAATCAAAAATACGAAAAGATGTACTTTTTGAAATAAAAGATTATACACATGTTATGTTATTATGTTGAAGGGAATGAGGGATATCTTTTGCTGGATTCCATCACACTGTGGCATATCTGGTAATGAAACAGCAGATGAATTAGCTAGAGATGGTGCGTTAAACAAAAACACCTGAGAGTACTTCAAAACTTGATGTTCAAGAAATTAATTCGTTACTGGAAAAATGCGTGAGCAGTGAACACCTTTTAGAGAAGTATGAAATCTCATCATGTCCACGATTTTTGTCATCTTTAATATACAAGCTTACACTGAATTCGTAGAAAACCAAATTTTCCCAAAATGTAGCATGCGATTGTTCAAGCCTTCTTTTAGTGGACCATATCCTTTTTTTATTGTTCAGTATTAACTTCATTGTATAAAGAACGAAGGTGGATGTGACTACATGATTCTATCAAAACAGTAACCCACAAACCAGAAATTGTGCAAATAGCAGAAATGCGTTGCATGCATCAAATTGATACATTTTTATAAACCCTTTCTCCTCGCTCCTTTTTCTTTGTTCAAGTCTGATATCACCACGTGTGAACAGACTCTAAGTTAAAGAACTCACGCACTTACTCATCCGAAACCAACAAACAAACAAAACGAATTTTCTTTAAAATTTCAATCACTTCGTGTTAGAGCAAGGTCTTTGTGGTGTCTTTGCTAAATTTCTAGTGCTTGATTTTGTTTACATAATTAATGATGATGTTTCTGACTGACAGGACTGGAACAGCATTCTTCTTTTTTTTTTTCCTTCTTGAAATCCTTTCAAGGAAACACCAGTGATTCATATTCAGAGGTGAACATCGAGACTGCAAAGATGGCAGACATTTTGCCCTTTCCAGCATCTCACGTCACTCCCGTTTTCAGCTCTCCCTTACAGGTATTATGACCAAAGGTCAATGTATCTTACAATTCTGCTCTCTCTCTCTCTCTCTCTCTCTCTCTCTCTCTCTTACTGTACTCTGCCTTTTGTAACATATCTACATTTTTTTCATGACTTCATTTTGTTACGTTTTACGAATGCTGTATGATGCATTTATGAAACCCCCCTCAGTATGGGGCTGTGGCCTTAAACTGAATGAATAAAACATTCACATTCGCGTTCTCTTTCTCTCCAGTGAGTGAGTGAGTGAGTGTGTGTGTGTGTGTGTGTGTGTGTGTGTGTGTGTGTGTGTGTGTGTGTGTTTTTCATCAGTGGGGTAATGCCAGCATGTAAGTTAGAGAGTCCACAGACATGTGTGTGGAAGCGTTGGTGTGTGAGCGTGTGTGTGTGTGTGTGTGTGTGTGTGTGTGTCTGCGTGCGCGCGCGCGCGTGTGTGTGTGTGTGTGCGTGGGATGTGTTTTTCAGGGGAAGAAGTTGTTCTTATTGTTATGTGTATGTATGTATGCTGTAATTGATGGTCTCGTTCTTGTTCCTAAGTCATCTTCTGAACATTCACGCACGCAGCCATAACACAGACACAGACACACACACACACACACACACACACACACACACACACACACACACACACACACACACACACACACACACACACACACATGCGCCACACGCACACACACACACACACACACACACACACACACACACACACACACACACACACACATGCGCCCACGCACACACAAGGGCCCACGCCCACACATCACACACACACACGTGTACATCCACACACACACACGCACACACAAAAAACGGTAGGTAGGCACTCAAGGTCTGACCAGCGCGTTGGGCTAATGCGAAGGTCAGACATCCGCTGAGTCGTAGCCACGAGACCCTCTTCTTCAATTGTCTCATCTTTGTTGTTAATTCATTTATCCATCAGCTTCAAATTATGCGTCGTGCGGTCTCAAAAACTTAGCGGATGTGGGTGTAGCGTATATGGACAAGTCCGCACGCAGTGACGCCTCCTTGATGAAACTGAAACTGAAACTCTCTCTCTCTCTCTCTCTCTCTCACCTGGTGGTGGCACGGCGTCCACTCTGACCAAGGGGAGACCACACATTGACCAGGACAGGCCAACACACAGTCTTGCATGTCCACGGGTTTCTCTGACCACAGGCAACGGCTAGTCTCCACCTCCCGCCCTCCGGACTGCCCCTCCCGCACGGCGTAACACCTGCAACAGCAGTCAGTCACCAGTCGGCGATGCGGCCCTTTACGATATAGTTGAATACCATTGTTTGTCTTGTGTGTGTGTGTGTGTGTGTGTGTGTGTGTGTGTGTGTGTGTGTGTGTGTGTGTGTGTATGTGTGTGTGTGTGTATGTGCGTGTGTGCGTGCGTGCGTGAGTGCGTGCGTCGTGCGTGCGTGCGTGCGTGCGTGCGTGCGTGTGTGTGTGTGCGCGCGCGCGTGCGTTTGAAATCTTTGATGCGCGGATACAACCAGTCTTGTGGTATGGGTCAGAATTCTGGGGTTTTGATCCCTTTAAAGCGATCGAAAAAAAGAAGCAGACGCAGGCGTGTAAGCGTGGTTTTTTTTTTTTTTTTTTTTTTTTAGCGTCTCCTACTCAACCCCAAACAAATGTATACAGGGAGAGATAGGCAGATAATCTTATACACGTCAATTCATGCTTGAGAACAGTCAGGTATTGGTTGAAGCTACTCCATATGAATACTAACAGACTGCCCATGCAGGCCTATCTGATGCAGCTTATGGAAGAACATGGAAAATTTATGTTGGGCTATCAAGCTTAGTCATATCCTCCAACACAGCGGGTTTGGTTTCGCTTGGCTTAAATAAAAGTGTTGGAAATGAGCGATCTTTTCTGTCATCATTATCAAGATGGCGTCTTACAGCTAACTCCATTGCGGACTGGTCCGCTACAGTTAACAACAGTGACACATTCTCTGTGTGCTGTTCTTTTAAGACAAATTACCTGAACGGGCAATACACTGACAATTTGCGAATTTGACATATTTAGAGGTAACATCGCTAAACTGAGAATAGAATCTTATTATCCTTCCGTTAAATGCCAACGTTTTCCAATATACTCGAAACAGTACCACAGATTTATGTGCTTTTTTTGGGGGGGTGTAAAATCGAATAGAAAATCAAGTTCATTTTGTTTGTAACCGTCCATGCTACAAAGAACTACGACACAGATACTTTTGCTCCAACCAAATAAATCACGACTTACTTTGTGACTTACTTAAATGCACTGATGTCCTATCAGCGTAAAAGCATTGCTCAGTTTGTGCAGTACGCCATCAAAAAGCGTGAAAAACTGTTGAGATTATGAACTGACTCGGTATGGTCAAGCTGTTTGTGAAAAAAATGTTGCGTTAGTCGTGGGACACTGGCCGAAATCGAATCGTAGTGTATGGGGAAGCGGAAGGAGAGGGTAGTGAAGGGAGGGGCCTGCGTAATGCGCATGGCTGGTTCCGAGGATACAAGGTCAGGGAAGAGTGGGATGGGGTGGTAAACAGTGTGTGTGTGTGTGTGTGTGTGTGTGTGTGTGTGTGTGTGCGTGCATGCGTGTGTGTGTGTGTGTAGGAGGGAGAAAGTAGGGAGGAAGAGCTGAGTGTATTTCTCTTCAGTTCAGCTATAATCATGCCTTGTCTGTGCGTTAATTCGTAGACAAAAGAATGTATGTTAGTTTCAGAGTCCGTGCTAAATGTATAAATTGGAATGAAAATATCTGTCTTGAACTGAAATGTTTAGAGTCTAATGACATCTGAACATTAAACCATCTGGAATCTCTCTCTCTCTCTCTCTCTCTCTCTCATCATACTTCCGCTTCTCTCCTCTCTGCATTTCTCTTTCTCTTTCTTCCCCCCCCCCCCCCCCCCACTCCAGCTCTGTCCCACCCTTCTCTCCCTCCTTTCCTCTCTCTGTCATTTCTCTCTCCTACTTTCACTCATTATCCCTCTCTTCTTCTCCTCTCTCTCACCCAACTTCTCTCTCTCCCTCCCTCTCTCTCTCTCTCTCCCTCCCTCTCCCCCCCCCCTCTCTCTCTCTCTCTCTCTCTTTGTCACTTTGTCACTTTGTCTGGCTCTTTTGCTACCCATTACTTGTCATTCATAACAGTAACACGGGGGCATTTTTTCTACATCACGAGGGGTGTCAGACAGATACTGGAAGGAGAAGGGGGAGGGGGGGAAGGGGAAAGAACGGGTGCTGTGTGTGTGTGTGTGGGGGGGGGGGATGAGGGGGGGGGGGGGGGAGCTCTCCTGCGAGTCACGTGCTCACCCTAAGTGACGTCTGGCTGCCCGGCCGCCGCACAAGGTCTGGTCACGTGGTATGCAGGGTCCCCAGTCCTCCGCCCTCCACTCGTGATGGTCACACCCCACCCTGCACACTCTGCTCTGCTCTGTGTCACACAGACACACACAGGCACACCCCACCCCGCACACTCTGCTCTGTGTCTCTGGCACACAGACACAGACAGTCACACCCCACCCTGCACACTCTACTCTGTGTCTCCTGGCACAAGACACACACAGACAGTCACACCCCACCCTGCACACTCTACTCTGTGTCTCCTGGCACAAACACAGACAGACAGTCACACCCCACCCTGCACACTCTGCTCTGTGTCTCCTGGCACACAACAGACAGACAGACAGCACACTCTGCTCTGTGTCTCCTGGCACCCCACCCACACCCCACCCTGCACACTCTGCTCTGTGTCTCCTGGCACACACACAGACAGTCACACCCCACCCTGACACACAGACACAGACAGTCACACCCCACCCTGCACACTCTGCTCTGTGTCTCCTGGCACACACACAGACAAGACAGTCACACCCCAACCCTGCACACACACACACAGACAGACAGCACACATCTGCTCTGTGTCTCCTGGCACACACACAGACAGACAGTCACACCCCACCCTGCACGCACCCTGCACACTCTGCTCTGTGTCTCCTGGCACACACACAGACAGTCACACACATGCACACACATGTACACACACACACATAAACACACACACACATAACACACATACAACACACACACACACACACATAAACACACACACACACACACACACACACACACACACACACACACACACACACACACACACACACACACACACACACACACACACACACATATATGCAAACACACACAAACACACACTTACATATAAGCACAAACACATAAACCACACACACACACACACACACACACACACACACACACACACACACACACACACACACACACACAACATTTTTTTTTTACTACGAAAGAGACGGTCATGGATCCAGCGTGCCTTCAGTTGTAGTCTTTTTCTGCTTTGATTTCCTTCGCTAACTCATGTTGATGTCAACGGCGATCTGTCCTTCATTATCAACATCGTCGCTTTCCCACTTCTACAAATAAATAAACAGATGTCATTTCAGGCCAGGCCCCGCATTAAGGCACCGTCTTCGTCACATTTCTCTCAAACTTGAAATTAACCCTTTCACCCCATTTGGAGTTTGGAGATTAACAAATAAACAACAAACCGGTGCAGCAACAGCAGACATAGTCCTTTGTGTGTGTCACAAACATAAACGTTTCTTTGTGAACATACACACCTTTTCTTTGTGTGTGTGTGTTCAAACATAAAGTACAGATTCAAAAAGTGATCGATTTTAAAAAAAAAAATACAAAGAAATGAAAAATTCATCAAATTTACTATTTTTGTTGTTGTTGTTGCAGAAAACTGGAATTTTCATTCAAACTTTTCAACGTCCTGACATCAGTATACAGAAGTAATATACAGACTTTTAAGTGCAATAGCGAGTTGTTAAATAGCATTTTCGAAATATGATTTGAGACATTCAAACATACAATTATAGTCATCACCAATGATGTTCATGTTACAATCTTTATATAACCGTTCGTTTCATTATAATTGAGACATTCAAGCATAAAATGATAGTCATCACCAACGATGTTTATGTTACAATCTTTATTTATATAACCGTTCGTGTCATTATAATTGAGACATTCAAGCATAAAATGATAGTCATCACCAACGATGTATATGTTACAATCTTTATATAACCGTTCGTGTCATTATAATTTGAGACATTGAACATAAAATGATATTCATCACCAATGATGTCCAAATTACAATCTTTATATATAACCGTTCGTGTCATTATAAACCATCACAAAAAGAAACAAAAAAGCAAAACAAAAACAACAACAACAACAAAAGAAAAACGTGTGGCCCTTCATGCCCTGCTGTACGGATGACCGGATTTCCTCCCAACAACCTTGCCTTGCTAAATTCCCGTACGTGCCCCCGGTACTCGATGGATCATTAGATGGACATGGGGCCCACTCTTAACAGGCACACAGACTCGCCCTGGGAAGACTATGCAATCAATGTCGCCAGCGAAAGGGAGTGGTGGGGGCCAAGACATATCGAGGAGATAAGGGGGGGGGGGGGGGGGGGGGGGGGAGGGGAGGGGGGAACAGCATTTGGTGTCCAGCGTATGTTGCATCACAGACAACCAGTAGCTCCGGCAGCAGAGCCGGGTCTCCTCTCCAGGGAGACCTTGGGGAGACCTGATACTGATTCTTCTCTTTCAGCCGGCTTTTGTCGGTGTTGTGGAAGCTGAGATAGGAGCAAACCGGCTGTGACGGCTGTATGATGGTGCCAATGATATAGGAGCAAACCGGCTGTGACTGCTGTATGATGGCGCCAAAGTGCCGCGGCGCAAGAGCACTGCCAACTAAACCACAGGAGATGAAACAAAACAAAACAAAACAATGTAGTAGTGGGGGAAAGAAGTGGTGCTGGCTAACAATAATAAAAATTATTCTGTCATTACAGTAATGACTTGGTTAAGACTGAAATGAAAGAAAAAAAAAAAGGTGTGTGTGTGTGGGGGGGGGGGGGGGGGGGGGGGTTAGAAGGAAAAGAAGATTTAGAAGAAGTAAAAAAAAAGCCAAAGAAACAGATTATAAATGTTAAACCTTTCACTAGCAACACATGGGCACCATCGTAATCCTGAATATATATATAATATACTTAATTGTAAGAGCATTATATATAATATTCAGCATTATATATATATATATATATATATATATGTGTGTGTGTGTGTGTGTGTGTGTGTGTGTGTGTGTGTGTGTGTGTGTGTGTGTGTGTGTGTCACATCTTTTGATCTCCCTTGCATCCTTGAATAGATCCTCAAACATGAGCTCAAAGATTGTTCCCTACGTTTATACTGTTTGCGTAACGATTATAGTTCTTCAGCAGCTTACTTCCTTTCAACACTTTCTTTTCGTTTCACTTTTCTACCCTTCGTTGGCTGCTTTGGGGTGCTGCTGCATTCTTGGTTTGAACCCTTGGTAGCGCGAACAGCACAGAATCATGGAGTGTGGTGCATTTCTATTTGACACCAAGGGAACACAGGCACAATCAGCCGTGTCTCCCTGATGAGTCCGATCCAGCGGACGAAAGGCCTCGAAGCAGGCGATATGAAAAGATGCGTCTTCAGGAGGGAATGCAATGGTTCCCATATGCTGCCAGCGAAGAGTGTAGTCTTTATAACATACTTTTCTAATCTTATGTTCTCATTTTTACTCCTCGCTCCACCGCCCCCGCCCCCTCCCCCCCCCCCCCCCCCCCCCCCGTCCCCCCCACTTTTTGTGTGTATTCAAATCTTTCTGTTCCTTGTCATTTACATAATGACGGAAGAATTGTTAGCCTGCACTTGTTTTCCCCCCACTACATAATCGCTCAGCATGACATAAAATGATCAACCCAACTTGCCACCATACCCGGGACAGGTCGTTCAGCAGCGGGCAGACCCGCCCCCCGTGGCGCGGCAGGCTGCGGATGGTCCGGGAGCGCTTCTGGAGCCCCGCCCCGCACGTGACGCTGCACGACGACCATTGGCTCCAGTCGGTCAGCTGACAGTCCAGGGGACAACCCACCTGACACGACTCTTTCTCGTAGGCTGCTGATGGGAAAGTGAAGATGAGTCGATCAGTTCAAAGAACATAAACAAACACACATACATATACATACATACAGAGAGAGAGAGAGAGAGAGAGAGAGAGAGAGACGGGGGGAGGGGTGGGGGGGGGATGGAATAAACGAATGAATAAATGAATGGAGAGGAACCAAAAACACAACAAAACAACATAGCATTACATAATGGAAAATGCATGCTGTAACGCAACGCAATACACGCACAAGACAACACAAATAAAAACCAATGCAGTTTACAGTACACAACGTTACAAAAGCGTAACGAAACATCATCAACGCGACACAAAACAACACAACCACGATGCAATCTGAAACACGACAAAATCACCACACCGTCAGAAAGCCACTTACAAAACAGCTAAACACATCGACGACCATTGTCACAACACCATGACAACCGTTGTCACAACACAACGACGACCATTGTCACAACACAACGACAACCACTGTAACAACACCACGACACCACGACAACCATGTCACAACACCATGACAACCGTTGTCATAACACAATGACAACCCCTTGTCAAAACACAAAGACAACCATTGTCACGACAATGACACACTGACAACCATTGTCACAACACAACGAAACCATTGTCGCAACACACACGAAAAAACCATTGTCACAACACAACGAAAATTATTGTCACAACACAATGACAACCATTGTCACAACACAATGACAACTATTGTCACAACACACGAACAAACATTGTCACAACACAAATGAAAACCATTGTCACAACACAATGACAACCATTGTCACAACACAACGAAAACCATTGTCACAACACACAAGGACAACCATTGTCACAACACAAGGACAACCATTGTCACAACACACGAACAACCATTGTCACAACATAGTGACAACACAACTATTGTCACAGCACAATGACAACAACCATTGTCACAACACAATGACAACCGTTGTCAAAACACAATGACAACCATTGTCACAGCACAATGACAACCGTTGTCAAAACACAATGACAACCATTCTCACAGCACAATGACAACCGTTGTCAAAACACCATGACAACCATTTGTCACAAAACAAGGACAACCGTTGTCAAACACACAATGACAACCATTCTCACAGCACAATGACACCGTTGTCAAAAATGACACAATGACAACCGTTCTCACAAACACAAGGACAACCACTATCACGACACAAGGACAACCATTGTTACAACACACGAACAAATATTGTCAAAACACAGTGACAACTATTGTCACAGCACAATGACACACCCATTCTCACAACACAATGACAACCGTTGTCACAGCACAATGACAACCATTGTCACAACACAATGACAACCACTGTCACAACACAACGACCACCATTGTCACAACACACTGACAACTACCAGGAAAATACACTGACAACTATAATCATAACACTGACAACCAATTGTCACAACACACCGACAACCATTGTCACAACACAATGACAACCATTGTCACAACAAGAATGACAAACATTGTCACAACACTAATGACAACAATTGTCACAACAACACTGACAACCATTATCACGACACAATGACAACCATTGTCACAACACAATGACAACCATTGTCACAACACACAGTGACAGCCATTGTCACAGGACAATGACAACGACAACCACTGTCACAACACAATGACAGCCACTGTCACAGCACAATGACAACGACAACCATTGTCACAACACAATGACAACCATTATCACAGCACAATGACAACGACAACCACTGTCACAACACAACGACAACCATGGTCACAACACAATGACATCCATTGTCACAGCAC
>JADBJO010003971.1:175000-177500 GCA_016801955.1 Conus betulinus | reverse complement strand
GGAAGAAGGGGGCAAGGTGAGGGAGGGGCGGGAAGGGGAGGGAAGAAGGGGGCAAGGAAAGAGAGGGGCGGGAAGGGGAGGGAAGAAGGGGGCAAAGGAAAGAGAGGGGCGCGGAAGGGGAGGGAAGAAGGGGGCGAGGAGAGAGAGGGGACGGGAAGGGGAGGGAAGAAGGGGGCAAGGAGAGAGAGGGCGGGAAAGGGAGGGGAAGAAGGGGCAAGGAAAGAGAGGGGCGGGAGGGGGAGGGAAGAAGGGGGCGAAGGAGAGAGAGGGGCGGGAAGGAGAGGGAAAAGGGGCAATGAGAGAGAGGGGCAGGAAGGGGAGGGAAAGAAGGGGGCAAGGAGAGAGACGGGCGGGAAGGGGAGGAGGAAGAAGGGGGCAAGGAGAGAGAGAGAGAGAGAGAGAGAGAGAGAGAGAGAGAGAGGAGGAGGGGGGGAGGGGAGGGAAGAAAGGGGCAAGGTGAAGACCAATGAAATGAATGAGAATGAACAGCAAAGAGAGATAAGAGCAAGAGAGAGAGAGAGAGAGAGAGAGAGAGAGAGAGAGAGAGAGAGAAGAGAGCGAGCGAGAGAGACGAGCGAGAGAGCGAGAGAGAGAGAGAGAGAGAGAGAGAGAGAGACAGACAGACAGACAGACACAAAGACAAAGAGACAGACACACAAATACAGACACGAAGACAGACACAAACACAAAGACAGACGAACACAAACACAAAGACAGACAGACACAAACACAAAGACAGACAGACACAAAGACAGATAGACAGACATGCACAAAGACAGACACAGACACAAAGACAGACAGACACAAAGACAGACACACAGACACAGACAGACAGTCACACACAGACTGCTAGACAGGTAGAGAACGGACTGGCATCAACCAGCTGGACCCTTTACCGGTGAACCGGGCCCTGCAGGGGGTACCCGCAGTCGGCCCACTCGGACCACAGGGTGACCTCACAGTCCACTGGACACGCCACCTCGCAGGCCTGGGTGGACACCGGCCTGACCAACTCCTCACACCTACATCAAGCATCACACCATGGCGGTTTTTTTTTTTTTTTTTTTACATCCAGGCAGACATTACACCGTGTTTACATCAAGGCAGACATTACACACCGTGTTTACATCAAGGCAGACATTACACCGTGTTTACATCAGGCAGACGTCATACTTTGTTTACATCCAGGCAGACATCACACTGTGTTTACATCAAGGTAGACATTACACCGTATTTACATCAAGGCAGACATTACACCATGTTGACATCAAGGCAGACATTTACACCGAGAGTTACATCAAGACACCATTCATCATACTGTGTTTACACCAAGGCAGACATTACACTGTGTTTACACACAAAGCAGACATTACACCGTGTTTACATCAAGGTGGACATTACACCGTATTTACATCAAGGCAGACATTACAACGCATTTACATCAAGGCAGACATTACACCGTGTTTACATCAAATCAGACATTATACTGTGTTTACATCACATCAGACATCACACGGTGTTTACATCAAGGCAGACATTACACCGTGTTTACATCAGGGCAGACATTATACCGTGTTTACATCAGGGCAGACATACCGTGTTTACATCAAGGTAGACATCATACAGTGTTTACATCAAGGCAGACATTACACCGTGTTTACATCAGACATTACACCGTGTTTACATCAAGACAGACATTACACTGTGTTTACATCAAGGCAGACATTACACTGTGTTTACATCAAGGCAGACATCACACCGTGTTTACACCAAGGCAGACATTACACCGTGTTTACACCAAGGCAGACACCACCCGTGTTTACACCAAGGCAGACATTACACCGTGTTTACACCAAGGCAGACATTACACCGTGTTTACACCAAGGCAGACATTACACCGTGTTTACAACAAGGCTGACATCACTTCGTGTTTATATCACGTCACATATCTAACTGTGTTTACATCACGTCAGACAACAATCCGTGTTTACACCCACGTCAGACGCATTTACATCAGATCAGACATTACACTGTGTTTACATCATGTCAGACACCAAACCCTGTTTACGTCACGTCTGACATCAAACTGTGTGTTTACCTCTCGTCAGACAAAACACTGTGTTTACATCACATCATACGTTAACCTGTTTTACATCACCACACGTGGAACCGTGTTTATCATATCAACCCCCCCCCCCCCCTCCTTCCTTCAGTTTTCCTCCCTTACACCAAGGCCCCCTTTCTTCTGTATCGTTAAGCCATCGTGCGCGACATGTTTCCTGCACACCATAAACCAATAAATTAAATCAAAATCAGTTCTAAGAACAAGGCAACAAGACAACTAGACTGTTATCTCCGTTGAAGGTATGCAGAATTGAAAGAAAACCCACTTAGTAGGGAGGGCCAGCTAGACCGACAAAGAAGATACGAGAGTGTGACTGCCAGCACTCATACAAATACAGACAGACAGGCAGATTGACGGACAGACAGACGGTCAGAG
>JADBJO010003971.1:152500-170000 GCA_016801955.1 Conus betulinus | reverse complement strand
AGCGCCCGATTTTTGCCACTTACGTTTTCAACATTTCTGGTCCAATTAAGGGTTGAAGAGAATATTACACAAAGATACTTATCTGAAGACACGGTCTCTATTTCCTGACCTTTTAAATACAGTATCTCAGACTTTTCAACGAAGCCACTGTTTCTGAAGACGACTGTTTTAGTTTTGTCCATATTTATTTACCGAGAGACCCCATTTTTTGCAATAGTTTTCTAAACAGTCTATCTTGTTCAGAAGATAAAAAATAGATTCTGAAACTAGAGCAATATCATCAGCATATATTAATGAAAAATACCTAGTAAATCAGCGAAAAACGTTTACCTCATGTGCACCATAGTGTATTAATCTTGCTGAAGCTCGGACAGAAACATAGAAAACAGAGGAGGACTTCAAATGACCCTTGTTTGACACCAGTGACATATTCGAAACATTCTGTTAACTTATTCCCTCCACACGCTGCTGCCTTCTTTTCCTGTACATTCCCTGTAAAGTATTAAACATGTTTCCATGCACACCTTTTGATAACAATAAATAAAAACTGTGAATTCAATCAAATGCATATGAAAAGTCCACTTACAGCGCATGAAAACGGTCTCATTGTTTTGTTTGAACACTTCATTAAAGAGCGGATGCAGAAAGTTTACCAGCGTATCATTTGCATGGAATGAAGAAAAATCATTAGACAAGCCAAGGTTCTGAGTTATGTTCAATAAGACTATTTTAAATACGTGTAAAAATCAATGAATTCGGTTGTTTCTGTATCAATCAAATCTTTGAAGCACTGAAACCATGATCGCGGGAAAATAAAGCTAGCTGCATTATTTGTTTAATTATCAACCGATTTAATTTTTCTTCCAAAAACATTTAGAATTTGTGTAATTACAAGCTGCATTCAATTCATTTGCAATGTTATTGCACTGTTCTTCTTGTTGGCGTTAACACACAGCCTTAAAGTCTTTTTTCAACTTGAGATATTTCATTGAGTTAGGAATGTTCACTGTCCTTCGGAACTGATCCAAAGTCGTGTATTCATCCTGCTTTGACTGTTCACATTCTTCATCCCACCAAGTTGGTTTGCGTGCTTGGACCCTTTTCTCTCTGAATTTTGATCTCACACTGGTTCTGCAACTTTTCGTATGAATGAAACAGTTCAGTCTTATCCCGCATTCACCCATGTATCTAATGCAGACCCAAAAATCTATCAATTCTGATTTCTGTTCCGTGACAGTCTGAGTATACTGACTATAGAATTGTTCACTATAAATAAATCGTACCCTGTCTTTAAGGAGAATATCCTCTTCCTCGATCACATAGTCATTATAAAAAAAAAGTCAAATGCAGAAAAAAATAGGGAATTGATCTGACTCACTTCCATTTACGACAAACATATTAATGTGATGAAATAAAGAGAAGCTGAACAAATGAAATACTATGCAGTGCTCATACCCCTCATTGCCACACACAGAATTTCCTCTTCCTTATCGCCTTCATTCCGTCCACCTACAATGTAGAGACCACCACGCTCTTTTAACATATCTACAATTTTTTGTGCCCAAATTTATTCGAATTAGGATTTTTTTATCTCCTTTCTTTCGGTATTGCTTCTTCATTAAAAAATTCATCAAACTCTTGTAGTTATGTTACAGGTCTATTGTTAGAATCCTCAATGTGATTTAAACCACTAGAGCGAGCATTGAAATCTCCACATATGATCAAAGGTGAGTTAGGAAATGTACTTTCAGTATCAGCTAAGTTGGTTCCTAACAATTCAATCTCATTCATGTTATCTTCGTTGTATATCAAGAATATTCAGGCGCAATGTATATAAAACCTGCAACAAACACATAAGAACAGTTGGATACGGATTTGTTAAATTTTAGGAAAATGTTGTCTTCAACTTGTTCAAGTAAAGGTCAACACCAAAATCTTTTTTTTTTTTTTGTCCACATAAACGACAACCCCGCCTTTAAAACGCTCGCTTTCAGCGAGGTGCCAAAATAGGCTTTGTGATAAGGAAAGTCATTTTCAATTTCATCTTTTTTGCATGACCAGATTTTCAGATAATGAGAAAACTTTGAATTGTAAACAAAAAAGATACGAATGATTTATTTCTCAGTTTACTTTTAAGTCCTTGAACGTCCCAAACCATGAATTTAACTTTTGGTTTTGCATTTCCGACAAGTGTAGTTTGCTTGTTCTCTCCTTTACTACTGTTTGTTAGTACAGTTTTATCAGCACGCAGCTGGTGGACAGAATGATTTCCATTATTACCGTTTCGGTTCTAATATTCCTAAAAAAGAAAAAAAAGAAACTGAATTCGTTTTATTTTTATATGATACATGAAACGGCTCTTAATATTGCAACTACAAACAGATACATTTTCATCAGAGTGTACGCCAGGATTCTTAAAGCGTACGTTTTGAAGATTCATCTTAGTCTGTGGTTAGTCTTAGGAGACACAGAAGTTAAGCTTACGTTGTTACTACAAATAATATTTTGGTTAGCTTCACCATGTTATCATCGGTACTGTTAGCACTTTCTTTAAAATGTCGGTTAATATTGGAAAAACACATTTCAAAGTCAAGGGAAGTTTCTCTTCTTAGCCATGGTACATGTTGTCGGCTGGTCCATCGTCTCTGCCTCTGCCTTTCTTTCAGTTCCTGGGTATCAGTGCCAAAAATGCAAGTCTTGAGTGGTGAATCTCAGTTGTGCTCTTTTTCCTTCTTGCTTGGCCTTTTTAAGGAAGATAGAAGCTGATGGTGCCGCTCCCTCACCCTGGGGGTACAGTCTTCAGACACAAATACACCAGGATAGTCTTTGATTGTGCATCGAGCAGATAAAACCGTTTCTTTTGGTTTTTAAATCGACTGAAAAAGGACACTGACCGGGTGTGGAGATTTGCCATCTCTCAAACGATGAGCCCGTTCAGTTTGTACTTCCTCATCGATTCCCATGTTGTCTCTGATGATTTCCTTGACTGCCCTCTCACAGTCATTTCATGTGTTCAGTACGTCCGGCTGGAGGCGCGATACTATGAAACAACAAGCCCCTCGAGATCATTTTTTTTTCTCTCCATCTTTGCAATTTTTTTTCTTTTCATTTCCTTGTTATCTTTTACGATTCAATCTGCCCGTTCACTTTACTGTTCAAAGTATCCATTTTACTGTCTATTGACTTACTTTTTTTTTCTACCATTTATTTTATTGTCCATTGACAGTTTTTTTTTTCTGCCGTATCTCAGAGCATTTTAATAACATCGGAAATCGTACCTCGTTCGTTGCCGGTGATCTGTTGGACGGTGGCGCCGGCTTTCCTTGAGGGGGTTGTCGATGCATTGGGACTGCTAGCCAGTCTTATTTGAAGCATATTTTGCTGCTTCTTGTCACTGGGCCCTGGGTTTAGCTCCACCCCACCAATCATCAACAGAGGGAGCAGTGTGCCGATTGAAATTGCTGCTGCATAATTTTTTTTTTTTCTATTTTGGAACAACGACAACGCCTTCCAGTTGTTTTTTTTGCCTTCTTCGACAAAATCGCACAAGAAATAGAGAGAAAGTTTCCAATATTTGCGCGAAAGATTTCCACACAGCATCCCATTGCAGCTGGTGAAGCCAGTTCACTGCAGCTTTTGACGGGAGCACGAGAAAAAAAAACACGTCCGTCTCCGTCGACGATCACAAGCGATGTGTGTGTGTGTGTGTGTGCGTGTGTGCGTGCGCGCGCGCGCGCGCGCGCGCGTGCGTGTTTGTGTATGTATGTATGTGTGTGTGTGTGAGAGAGAGAGAGAGAGAGAGAGAGAGAGAGAGAGAGAGAGAGTGTGTGTGTGTGTGTGTGAGCCTTTTGTGGCCCATTCTTGACTTGGGTTTGCAAACGTGTTGCATTCTTTTCTCTCCATATATTATATTCACACACACACACACACACGCACACACACACACACACACACACACACACACACACACACATATCTATCTATCTCTATATATAAATAATAAACACACAACCCACGCAGACGCTCGCTCTCTCTCTCTCTCTCTCTCTCTCTCTCTCTCTCTCTCTCTCTCTCTCTCTCTCTCTCTCTCTAGAGTACAGGCAAACAAACTGACCAAGACGATCACTGGACTGAAGACACGAATCAACTAGGGCACAGCTGCAAATCGTCGCTCAGGCGAAGAAGGCTGGCGGGGGAGGTGGGTGGGGAAGGGTGTGTGTGTGTGTCAAAAGAGCCTTCTTTGAAAACGGGGAAATGGTCATCGGTCCCAGACTGCCAGACTTAGTTCTTAAGCTGAGGTTGGAGAAAGTGGGATCGGTCACACAGATGTTTCAACCCGTGACATACACGTCAGCTACGACAGAACGACGGCAAAGCCTGGTGATTGTGTAAGGTCGTGTGTGACTCAGTCAGCGTTACGGCGGATGGTGCGGGTATGAGCACTGCTCCCTCTCCAAGCGATGGCAGTGGTGCACATGATGCACGTGCAAATGTTGTTGAATGTGGCGGTGAGAATGGCAACGAGATCTCTTCCTTTGGACACGGTTTTGCTAAACATCAAGCGGGGATTCTCTCCGTAATGACTTTCGCGGGTCTGCCGGCGCACGTGGAGCTAGCACTGCAGGCCGACAGACAGGGTTGTGAGACTTAGTGCCGTGGGTCCCGCGCCGAAGAACCGGTCAGACCGCGGGAGAAAAAGGCAGAGTCAATGACAGAACAAGATCCAAGTAACTGCCACAGGACAGGCCGCTCAACCTTCCGCAACAGTTATCCTTCATGAACTGGAATGTTGAGCATCTGTGTACTAAAATAAAGGTGGTCATTTATGGATGATGTTTGTGGTTTTGATCTTATATGCTTAACAGAAACTTTCCTTGACTCTTCACTTGATTACACTGGTCTTTTGTATACAGATCATGTACAGTTTATTGCACCTTCAGTCAAACTTTCCTCGCATGGCCGAAAATCAGGCGGAGTATTTACTATTAGTAAACAAAAGTTTTGAACAGTGCGTTTCACAGATCGAAACTGGACTGGAATAATTTTGTTGCATTGAGCATCAGCAAAAGGTTATTTAATCCTGACAAAGATGTCGTCTTAACTGCTTGTTACATTGTCTTTGAAGTTGGCCAGTTGTACAACTCAGCAGAATTGACAGACAGTATTTGAACGTCAGATGAAAATCTTGTCCAACATGTACATGAAGATGACGCTTCTTCCATCATAATGGGTGATTTGAATGCTAAGACAGGCAGGTCGTGAACTAGTTGATGATGAGGATATGGGCTAATCATGCCCATCACGTCAACTATGATGAGAGATGAGATGTTTTGCGATGTTCTAAAGACAGTTCTATCAATAATTTTGGGAAAAATTTTTACTTTACCTCTGTTTTACGTTTGATGCTATTATCCTGAATAGTCCGTGTGGCGGTGATAGATTTGGTGAACATACATATGTATTCCCCTTGGTTGTAGAGTCATCGATTATTTATAGTTCCAAACTTTATGAAAAGAAAGTGTAACATAAAAGATGTGGATCGAGTGGACTCGTGGATCGAGTGGACTCGTGGATCGAGTGGACTTGTTGATCGAGTGGCCTTGTGGATCGAGTGGACTCGTGGATAGAGTAGACTCGTGGTCTTTACCTGTTGAAATGGTGTGGAAGCAAACGTTTCATGACGCGTGTGTTTTGACTGAAGAACTGTTAGGCGAAGAACGAACTATCTGGACAGGGTATGATGATTATAGTGATGAACTTAACAGTGGCGGATTTCACGAATGATTGGTACAGCTACCTGATGCTGAATGTTGACATGAATTCTGATTCAGGACATTTCGTGAACGGTCTGTATGGCGTCGCAGCCTGCGCGGTGAGAATGGTTGGGAAAGGAAAAAAGAAAAGGGGAATGAGTGCTTTGACACACAGACAGTGAAAAAAGAAAACAAAATAGAAGAGTAAAAAGTTGTTAAAACAGTTCCAAAGATACAAGAGAAAGGAGGACAGAGCAGAAAGAAAGCGTACTTATTTCGCCGGATGAAAAGAACATGTTGACGACTAAAAGAGCGAAAATTTTAAACAAAACAGACTAACGCAATTGCGGAATGTTTTAGTAAACGACCCAAGGCTTTTCTGGTGTACAGTTAGCTCAATAAACAGGAAATCACACATCTTCAATGAAATAATCTCTCAGGTAGGGCACCATCACTTCTTTCATGTCATTAACACATTTGACAATACTGCAGATGAAACTGATGATGAAATTGGAATTGATCTGACAACGTGTGTGACTCACTGTTCAATGTTTGTATTACAAGAGATGAAGTAACAGCAAGCTTGAAGAGTCTGAAGTCTGGAAAAAGTGCGGCGCCTGATAAATAGTTGGAGCAATGTTAAAGCATGTAAATGAAGAAGTGTTTTGTTGTCTTTTTGTATAATCCAACAGATTATTCGAAGGCGCAACTTTTCCCAAAGAGTGGGCCAAATCCATACTTGTCTCATTACTTAAAAAAAAGGAATTGCTAACAACCCTGACAATTACCATCGAATAACGCTTACAAGTGTACTCAGTATGATTTATACAAACATCTTGAATAAACGATTAACAGCGTGGACTGAAAGAGAGGAAAAGATAATCGAGGAGCAAGTCGGTTTCAGACCAAATTACTCTACTGTAGACCATACTTTTACTCTGTATACATTTGCTTAAAAAAAAAAAAAAAACTTACTGCGTAACAATAAATTTTATCTTCCTTTTGTGGATTCTAAGAAGGCTTTTTTTTATTCTGTCAATCGGAACATTTTATGGAGCATTTTACGTAAAACTGGCTTGCATGGCCAGTTGTGAGTTGCTTTGCAAAGTGATTATGGCTTGCTTTTAGCGGATGTTTGAGATATGAGTACATATCCTGAATTTTTTCTGTTTTTCGCGTAGAGTAAAACAGAGACGTCTTTTGAGCACGCTAATGTTCTCCCTTTTCATCAATGAAATTGTAGTGAAATTATCCAGAAAAAGAAAGCGCGGAATACAAATTGCAACAGGAGCTAATGAAATATTTCTAATGCTTTTTTTGTAGATGATATAATTCTCTTGTTCAGCGCAGGTTTGGGTTTGCAAAATCAACTCAATGCATGGAAGGAAGAAGCTGACCGTTTACATTTGACTGTTAATCTCGATAAAACAAATATCAAAATTTTCTGTAAAGGTGGTCATCTGTCTTGGCAAGAAAAATGATTGTGTGACCGTACAGCAACAGAAGTTGTTAATGCTCACAAATATTTAGGAACGATATTTACAACAAGACTAAGCTTTAACAAATGCTTGGAATGAGTCATGTCGGAAAAGAAAAGAAAAAAAAAAAAAAAAGGGGGGGGGGGGGGGGGGGGGGGGGGGGGGGGGGGGTCATTGAAATCCTACGGTCATTGGGAAAGCTAAATTCTTCTGATGATGCGTGTTTCTTTTGGAAAATGTTTGATACCTAAATAGAACCAATGCTCACATTATGCTGCTGATGTATGGGGTGTTTCAAACAATGAACAAATCGAAAAAATCCACTGTTTTGCCATAAAATATTTTCTAAATGTTCCATTCCATGCTACCTACAAAATCTTATACGGTAAGACCGGCATGTAGCTTTTACTTGTATGAATTTATGTTAAATGCATAAGATTCTGGTTGAAGCTTTTGACTCTTTCTCCAGCTATACTTTGTACACAAGCATATGACATGATGCGAAGACAGATGGAATAAGTACAGAAAATTTGGGCATATCGTGTATAAAAAGTTTTAACTGAGATAATTTTCAGATTGCGTGGCTGTCCCATGGAGTAGGGCATGAACAGAGCTTCATTTCAGAATTCAAAGATCGTTTTATTGCGTGTTAAAAACAGAATGGGTATTCTGATGCAGAAAGCAAAGAAAAATTTAACTGGTTCTATTCGATTGAAAATATCATTCAAGCACAGAAATACAATGTAGTAATTAACAATAAATGGCATAAACTACACTTCGCAAAAAGCAGATTGAGAACTATTGCAATTAATGCAAATAAGAGGTAGTTCTACCCTGGGACATCCACGGAATCGCCTTGCCCAGCGTGTGGAAATCCTGTTTACGATTAAATCCAAAAGAAAAAGATACATCTGGAGATGCGGGTAGGACCCAGAGAAAGTACTATCCTCAACCGTCGAACAAACCAGCTGGGAGTAATCCTGCACCACCCTTGGAAGCCTGTGCTGTTTTCACATAGGGTGCAGGCACGCATACGGCATTCCATTAACTCATGAAGGGACATAACCCTGGCAAATGCCACTGGCCACCGACAGTGACACGACAGAACCTCCACGGGGGCGTTCCCATGGGTGAACCAGCCCGTATTTCATGACTGCAGAGCCCACCAGCAAAAAACCACCACCGTCAAGCAACTGCCGTGTGCATCCCGTAGCCTCGCTCGTTGCTGTTGTTCTGCTGGCAGGCGACGACAGCACAACTCTAGAGACGGCCAAGCTTTCGTAATGAGGTCTTACGTGCTCTCTGAAGAAAATCCCGGGTCACAGTCTTTCCCGTTGTCAACAGGACTTTCACTGCGCAGTGAGTCTTTCCTCACGGTCATTGGACCTTTCCCTAGAATTGGCCAAAAGGCAGAGAAGAAAGCAATACACCCGAAGGTGCGGGTAGGACCCAGAGAAGTACAGTCCTTAACCACCGAACAAACCCGCTGGGAGCAATCCTGCACCACCCTTGGAAGCCTACGCTGTGTTCACATAGGGTGCAGGCACGCACAGGGCATTCCATGAACACGCCAAGGGACATGATTGCTCCCTGGCAGATGCCATAGTGTCATGGCCATCAAATGTGACACGACAGAACCACCATGGAAACTTTCCCATGGATGTACCTGCCCATATTTCATCTCTGCAGAGCCCACCGACAAAAACAAAACAAAACCAAAAAAAAACACAAAACAAAACAAAAAAAAAAAAAAACCGCCACCGTCAAGCAACTTCGGGGTATATATATTTTTTTCTTCTTGACAATGAATTCCACTTTTTTATTTTGCTGGAAAGTTTTTGAAGATATCAGAGAGTTGTGTTCACTTATTTAATTAAATATCGCTGAAAAAGAAGACATCTCTAGTATATCATCAAAAGACGCAGACATTATTCAATCAATTTAAAAATTATCACAGAGGCATGGCGTGTTAGACAAAAAAGTGTTAAACTGCGAGTCAGTCGGAAATGAAGACTAAGGTTTTTGTTTGTTTGTTTTGTTTTCCTTTAAAGAAAAGCAACTACAGTTTTTGTGACAGCAGAAGTGTTTGAATTTTGATTGTAGCATTTTTCCCGTCCAGATTGAAGTGTGCATGGTCTACATGTGCCATCTCATGCTGATTCGGAATTGTTTGTAATACTTAGACTCGTGTTTGTTCTTTCATTTGTGTGCGATTCCTGTCTTATATCAATTTGTTTTTTCTCTTCCGTACTCTAAATTTTTGTTCGCTTTGCCATTGATATTGATTATGGTTATATCCCTTGTCATAGGACCCTTTTGGCAATGACAATTTCAAAGTGTTAAAGTGTCAAGGTGTCTGCCTGCTTGTCTGTCTATCTGTCTTTTTTCTCTGTCTGTTTGTCTGTCTCTCTGTCTGTCTGTCTGTCTGTCTGTCTCTGTCTCTCTCTTACACACACACACACACACACACACACACACACACACACACACACACACACACACACACACACACAGTCAGTCACTCTCTTCAACAGGTCGTTGTAGGACTTTTTCAGTTGCCGGTTTTCTTTCTTCAACTCACTCAATTCCCCTTTCAGTCCCTTCATTTCGTGTTGCGAAGCCAAATTATCACCACAACATCCAGCTTTGCGGTTCATCTGGTCGCCTATCGTGTTCATGGTCGCCACAACATCAGTCAAGGGTCAGATCCAGGGGGTGGGAAGCCACAGAAGGGGGTGGAATCACCCAGACGTTCCAGGCTGATCCTGCGACTTGCCCCTGCACTGGTCAGTGGTGACTGTCGCGTAGTGCTGTCGACCTGAGGAGGGTTGGGTCCTGGATTCCCTCCAATGTCCCCACAGCGCAAGAACAAACAGTCCCAGAACAAATAAGAGAGGAGTAAATCCAAAGGTGACACCGTCTGTTCTCCGTGCAAGTCTTACAATGGCGACGCGTATTTCCAGCTTGCTGTGGGAGCCTTTGGTCATGTCATTCATGTATGCCGCCAAAGAGCAGTCACGCACACACACAATTAAAGTCTATTTGCCGCCGAAGGCATGACACTTCACTTCATGGCACAGTCACTGTCAGACACAAACACTGGAAGACGTCACTGCACCACTGCACTGCCCGACCCAGAGAGAGAGAGAGAGAGAGAGAGAGAGAGAGAGAGAGAGAGAGATATGCAGCGCGTCTACACACATGAACTGCTGATTACTCGCCCCCTGCCCCTTCCCCCCCCTCCCCCTCCCCCACCGAGAGAGAGAGAGAGAGAGAGAGAGAGAGAGAGAGAGAGAGAGGAGAGAGAGAGAGAGAGAGAGAATATGCAAAGCGTCTACACACGTGAACTGCTGATTACTCGCCCCTCTCCCCCCCCCCTCCCCCCCCCCCCCCCCCCCCCTCCGTGAGAGAGAGAGAGAGAGAGAGAGAGAGAGAGAGAGAGAGAGAGAGAGAGAGAGAGAGAGAGCGCACGCACTGGCCCCCAGAAGCCTGTGTTTGTTATAGATCCGTCTATCAAAGCAGAGAAGTGGCAGCTCCACCTACCCCCTTCCTGGTTCACACACACAGCGAAGCGTTGCCGAGTTCCCTGGCCGCATCCACCACTAGGGGTCGCTTCGCAGGCCCCGTAGGTCACGTGCCACTTGAAGCACGGCTTGGCCTCGCAGGCCTGGGTCTCCGTCAGGTGGGGACAACTCTGACCCCCGGGGCTCGGCTCCGTCACCACTTGTCGCGTCCGGTGCTTCTTTCCTGGTGGGGGTCATCGTCACCATCGTCATCTTTTAACTTTGGTGTCATTGTTATATCATCATCATCATCATCATCATCATCATCATCGTCATTATCGTCGTCATCATCGTCGTCATCATCATCATCATCATCATCATCATCATCACAGTTTTGAAAATCATCAATGCAATTATTGCAATCGCCGTCGTCGTCGTCATCATCATCATCATCATCATCATCATCATCATCATCATTGTCCTCTTTCGTCGTCGTCATCATCATCATCATCATCATCATCATCATCGTCATCGTCGTCGTCCTCGTCGTCGTCGTCCTCGTCGTCGTCGTCGTCCTCCTCCTCAACATCATTACCACTAACGTATTCACCATCTCCACCACCACCGCCACCACCACCACCATCATCATCTTCATCTTGATCATCATCATTGTCGTCGTCGTCCTCGTCGTCGTCGTTTTGTTGTTGTTGACAACGTTGTCGTCGTCGTCGTCGTGTGCATGACCATCTCATCACCACCACCACCCAAATCATCATCACCAAAAATCATTACCACCCAAATCATCATCACCGAAATTACCACCCACTCAAATCATCGTCACCGAAATCATCACACCAAAATCATCACCACCCAAATCATCATCACCGAAAATCACCACCACCCAAATCATGAAAATCACCACACCCAAATCATCATCAAAAAAATCACCACCACTCAAATCATTGTCACCGAATCATCACCACCAAAATCATCATCACCGAAATCAGTCTGAAAAAAAAACATAAATAATAATAACACCATCATCATTTAACATTATCATCGTCACCATCATCATCATATGATCATCATGATCATGGACGTCGTCGTCGTCGTCTTCCCCCTTTTCGCATGTCGTCATAGTCATGATCTAGTATGGGCCTTCAACAGGCAAACACCACGTCACGTGGGCACCCATCGCCAGAAAGGTGTGCACAAAGTATGCAATACCCCGTCAAATCACGCAGCCAGGCACATTCATAAATGCATCAGAGACGGATACCAAAAAAAAAAAAAAAAAAAAAAAAAAAAAAAAAAAAAAAAAAAGAAAGAAAAAAGAAAAGAAAAGAATATAATAAAACGAAAAGGGGAACAAGAAGAGAAAAACAAACAAACAAAAACAAAAAACAATGAAACAAAACGTTACGCAACCCAGTCTCTCACTGAGCTTCTTTCCCCTTCATGATCCACTCTGTCTTCAATACTAAGAGGAGACATGTTGTCTTTAACCTTTTCCAACCAAGTGTATTGACATTTAGTTCTTTCCCAGCGCCATTTGCTTTTAAGCCACTCTCCTCAAAAGCTCTGTAACCTGATCCCCTTTGTAGCCGTTCTTTCACCATCTTTAATAAGCAAAAGTAGCCTAAGAGAAACAGTTGGACTCTACATTCTGTGACGGGCGGTTTTTTTTTTTTTTCCTAACTCGTCCGAAGTTTTACAGTATGATAAACTGGATTCGGTGCCGAAACCAAGCGATCGATGGTGAGTACACAGGGTATTTAAGAGACAAGAGTTAGAGGTCAGAAAGAAAATCATACATCTCTCTCTCTCTCTCTCTCTCTCTCTCTCTCTCTCTCTCTCTCTCTCTCTCTCTCTCTCTCTCAGGAGGAAAAAAGGGGAAGATAATTCCTGTCTTTACATTGCAAATTGCGTTACTTCCCACTGTTCATGGGTCAAGCAAACAGAGCCAGTGAATCACACATTTTGATTGGAAGACATCCAGGAGAACGATTGGAATACTGACTGTCTGATGCCAGGCGCAACGTGTCATACCCATGTTTTCTCATCTTCTCTCTCTGATTGAACAGTGAAGCTGATTGTTGGGGCAAAATGGCTTTGGCGCGTAACACAAGCGGCATCTGTCTCATGGGAAACACCGGGTTCACTCTCGCCGAACGTGAGCTCCCATATAGTTACCTCCCTTGCAGATATCCGAACATCGCCTATTCCGAAGTGTTGGAAAAATGTTATCATTTTGGTGTTTGTAAATTCGCACATCCCACGTATGTAAATGTCAGCTTTTATGAGCATGAATATGCCTTGAGCGCTTCCAACCCATCAGACGATGCCACTATTTTTGGTGCATGGCGACAAAAAAAACAAACGCTAATCATACTCCAGAATTATTTCCTCTTTTAACTATCATAATCATCACCGCCTATTACCCTCCTGGGGTACAGGCCGCCAACCAAGGACCTCCAGGCATCTCTGTCCTGGACTCTTTTCTCCAGCTGGTTCCAAGTCATCCCCATGTTCCTTTGACCACAGCTCTGCAAAATTTTGGTGAAAATACAAAACTTGCCCTTCAGTGGGTCCCCGCCCAATGTGGAATCCTTGGAAATGAGGAGGCGGACAGACTGGCCAAGGAAGGGGGACAGCTGGAACACAATGACACAGAAGTCTCCTACCCTGAGGAGAAAACATTCATTAACACACTCTACAGGAGGAAATGGAAACAGCAACACCCAAATTCCAACCAGGTTGACCGCTACTACCACCTAAGAAGAGAAGATCAAGTGCTACTGTTCAGACTAAGGACTGGACATAACAGACTGAATGCACGCCTGTTCTGATCCAACATACGCAGGACACCACCTACTTAGCCCCCTACTGACGACAATAATTGCTTAATCGCGGAGCCGGCGTGAGTGAGCTCTCCCTCCGGAGGTGGCCCCACCGTACCTCCGTCCAAAGACAGCCCCCATGATCTCGCCGATACCAGTGACGCCGACGGAATCAAACCAAGGCCACAGACGTGGAGAGGACATCAAAAAAAGAGGTCACCGTGAGGGCAGGGCATGAAGGGCCTCATAATTTGAGACTTTTTTTTTATGCTAGTCGATGAGAATGAGGATGATGAAGATGATGCTACGGAATTCCATTCTGCTTCCTTTTAGAATATATCCCGGCGTAAACCAGGGCTGAGAGATACAGACACCTGCAGTGTTGGTCAGGAAATTTGAGCAACACTCTCAGAGACGCATCCATTAAGTGGGTGAAACTCGACTGTGTGGTCCCAGTCTTCCTAATTGAACCCATACCGGTCGGGGCAGAAAAATCCCACATGACTCTGATGGGAATCGAACCAACGACCTCAGAGCCGGGAGTTCCCGACGCTAACCACTTCGCCACGGCGGCCGGTGCGCTGTGATGTTAGGCAAACTACCCTCCTGGATCAATTTAACATTGTGAGATGGAGTACGGGAGATTTTACATGCGTTTTGTTATTCTGCTCGTGCTTTTTTTTTGTTGTTGTTGTTTGTTTGCTCGTGAAAGAAATCGAATCCTATCAAATCTGCCAAGGGTGTATTAAAAAGATGGGGAGGAATTGCTCATTACCACCCAAACAGCTTGCAGTTCAATCGGACTGGACGTCAGAACTGTGGCATGCTATCTCCACAACTATGGCTTATATGGCTGAACGACTGTGGACTCCGCTGACCTCTCCATGCCATCCACCTACATTCCCTACCCGCCCCTTCCCACCCCATCCCCTCTTTCTCTGCTGTCTGAGGCATGCAGTTCTTAAAGCATTTGTTTTTCTTTTCTTTTATGTGCTGTGTGTGTGTGTGTGTGTGTGTGTGTGTGTGTGTGTGTGTGTGTGTGTGTGTATTACATGTTTGACCTCAATGGCCAAAACAGGAAAAAACAAATCTTCTTTTATACATTTCCTGTTGTTGTTATTGTAGTAGTAGTAGAATCATTAAACATGATTACTATCATATTAAGGACCTTCTTGCAGTATTGCATCATGGCGTTACTGGTTCCATCCAATAACTCACATGCACTCCCTTGATAACTATCTTGCGTATTGAGTGAGTTCAGTAAAACAACTTTTCTGTTCGTTGGATTACCTGTGTTGTATAGATGTGTGGATGTGAATAAATGTGGAAAACTGGTTCATAATTATGCATGTTAGTATGGACATGTGTTAAGTAGCGTATGCATGTATATGCATGTTAGTGTAAATATTTGTCAAGTATCATACGCATGTTATTATATATATGTTGGTGAAGATATGTGTTAAGTATATATGTTGGTGAAGATATGTGTTAAGTATCATATGCATGTTAGTGAAGATGTGGATATGTGTCAAGTATCATATGCATGTTAGTGAAGATATGTGTTGAGTATCATACGCATGTTAGTGTATATATGTGTTAAGTATGATACGCGTGCTAGTGTAGATATATGTTAAAATGTTAAGTATTATATGTAGTGTAGACATGTGTGAAGTATCACATGGAGTGTACATAAGTGTTAAGTATCATGTTAGAGTAGATTGTGTCATATGCATGTTAGTGTAGATCGTATCATGTGCATGTTAGTGTAGATATGTGTAAACATGCATTGTATCATATGCCTGTTAGCGTAGATTGTATCATATGCATGTTAGTGTACATTGCATCATACGCATATTAGTGTAGATTGTATCATATGCATGTTAGTGTAGATATGTGTCAAAATATACGCTTGTTAGTGTTGATATATGTTAAGTATCATACGCATGTTAGTGTAGATATGTTTAAACACCGTTTGTGCCATAGACCGAGGTCAATCCATCGCTGTGACTTCCGGCACCTGACGTGTCAACGTCGCTGGAAATCAGTGACAGTCCTCAGACCAACTGCAACACGCTTCCCACCGGCGCTGGAGATGAACTAAACGGTTTTTCTCTCTAGCCCCTATTATTTCTTTTTCAGCGATCATCTACTTTCATTTCATAATCATTTGTATTATTAAGTCAGCTCAAGCGAACGGGCAGCTCCGCAGGGCCGTTTCAGTACAATGGGAGTTTTCCCTCGGAGTTAAAAATAGTTCTGACTCCATTTCCCAAACGGTCCTTCGAATGAGACGATTAATCGAATTACCGTGTGTGAACGCACGCATAACATCTTGCACACACGTAAAATCCCATCAACAACTTTCGGAAGAGAAGGCTTGTTTGGCTGTTGGTATGGATGACACGTTACACATAGCACGCACACTGCGTGAGAAATGGAAAGAATGAAGGAAGTAAGGAAACTGAGTGAACGATATTGAACGATGTTGACTGGATGACACGGGAAACGACTGAATGAAGCGCCCAGCTGGCAGGTCCTCAGTCAGCACTACCCAGGTAGGCAGCCCGTTGTGTAAATGAGTGTGGATTGTAAAGCGCTTAGAGCCTGGTCTCTAGCCAAGGATAGGCGGCGCTATGTAAGTATTCAAAATAATAATAATGATAACAACAATAATAATGATGATAATAATAATTATTATAATTATGCTGATGTTGATAATAACATATAATAATAATAATAATAATAATGATGATGATGATAATGATAATGATAATTAAAAAAATAATAATGATAATAATAAAGTAAGCAAGAACAATCACCCTCCAGAGCGTTGCACTCTCCACAACGAAAGTATGATGGGTTATCTAATCACCAAGGAGGTGATGACAGATAAGGTGGTGACGGCCTTCGTGCTCGGCCCAGCGACAAACGGCATGACCTAACTTTGTAGCTGCTGAAGATGATGTATTAGGCTCCGCTAAAAACAAACAAACAAACAAACAAACAAAACAGCTTCTTCGTCTTCAGGGCGATTTCGTGTAATCCATTTATCGGTATTGCTCGTCAGCGAGTTTAATCAATAATAGCACACAACATTCCATCCCCTCCAAGAGAGAAGGGGAAGCAAATGGGGCATACGGAGTGGAAGGGGGTGGTGGGGGGGGGGGGGGGGGGGGGGGGGGGGGGGGGGGGGGGGGGGGGGGTGGGGGGGGGGGGAGGTGGTCTAATAATGCTAAAGTCGAAAGCCAATTTCCAGATCCCTAATGGCTTAAAGGGAAAATCTCTGATAGTCTGGAAGATGATCTGCTCGGAAGAGTGCAGAGAGCAAAACTCGGTTGTGTCACGCAAGTTCGGTCTGTCCTTCAATATTCTGCAGAGGCAGATTGATTTTGGCTGGAAGATCAAACGAGAGGGTTATAAAACATTTGCCGAGAAATGGTGGGAGAGAGAGAGAGAGAAAGAGAGAGAGAGAGAGAGAGAGAGAGAGAGAGAGAGAGAGAGAGAGAGAGAGAGAGAGAGAGAGAGAGAGAGAGCGAGCTCAGAAAACTTTCATTTGATCAAGGATTGAAATTTTAGGCCTATTCTTCCAATCTGTCTTTGGAGAGAGAGAGAGAGAGAGAGAGAGAGAGAGAGAGAGAGAGAGAGAGAGAGAGAGAGAGAGAGAGAGAGAGAGAGAGAGAGAGAGAGAGAGAGAGAGAGAGAGGAGGGGGGGGGGAGGTGAAGGAAAAAGTGAGTGGGAGGGGCAGGGGCCATGGACATGTACATGTCTGTCAGTCTGCTTGCCTGCCTGTCTCTCTCCTAGCTCACAGGCTGTCGCTTTATTTCACTCTATCTCTATCTTTTTTCCTCTCTCTGCATACCGTTTTCATCCTCCTCATCCGCATTCCAGTCTTTAATTGCCATGTGTCCTCCATTTTGTTCCTTCT
>JADBJO010003971.1:120000-140000 GCA_016801955.1 Conus betulinus | reverse complement strand
AAAATATATAATTTATATAATAAATATATAATTATAATATATTAAATATATAAATATATAATATTAATATTATTAAATTATAATATATAATAAGATATTATATATAATATTTATAATTATAATAATATTAATTATATAATATAAATTATATTAATTATAATATAATAATATAAATATATAATAATATTAATATATATATAATATATATTTATATAATCAAATATTATAATATTTATTGTATATTTAATAATTTATTATATTATAATTATATATAAATATATTAATAATATAATTTATATAAATATTTATATATTATATATACTATAAGATATAATATATAATATAATAATTATAAATAATAATATATATAATCTTAATTATAATTATATATAATATTATAAATAATATTACTAATTAATAATATATTATTAATATAATATATATAAAAATTATTTATAATGATATAATAACTAATTTCATATTATATTTATATATTATATATTATAATATTTATAATGAATATATCTATATATATAATAATATATAAAATTTTAATATATATATATATAATTATTTATATTATAATATATAATTATAAATATATATATATATAATACTATTATATATTATATATATATAATATTATATATTTATATATATATATAGAATTATTATATATTATAATAATAATTTATTTTAATTATTAAATAATTAATAATATATATTATATATTATATAATATTAATATATAATAATATATAATATATAAATATTAATATATATATATAATTAATTAATTATTAATATATATATAATAATAAATAATATATTAATATATATATATTATAATATAATATAATATATAAAATTTATAATATATATATAATTTATAAATATTATTAATAATTTTAATATATAATATTAAATTATATTATAATATATAATATATTATATTAATATATAATATTATTAATTTATAATATTATATAAATATATATAAATTATAATTATATTTATATAATATATTAAATAATAAAAATATTATAATTAATAATTATATTATTATAAATATATTTAATATTTATTAAATATAATATAATATATTAATATATATATTATAATTATTAATATAAATTTATATATAAATAATAAATATAATTTAAATAATATAATAATATAAATATATATTATAATATATATCACAATCTTAATATAATATATTTAAAATAAATTACTAATATTATAATATATATATAAATATTTATATTATTTAATATAATTAATTATATAATATATATAAATATAACTTATATATTATATATATATATTAATATAATATAATATATATATAATATATTTTAATAATTATAATATAAATAATATATTAATTAATATAATATATTATTATCATATATATATAATATCATTATATATATAATAATATTTATTAAATAGTATAATATTTATTATAATAAAAATAATATATAGTTATATATATATATTAATATAATATATATATTATATTAATATAAATAATAATTAATATATATTATTAATAATAGATATATAAAATATTAATATATATTTTATAAATTAATATTATAATAATATATAAATATATATATTATTAAATTATTATATTTATATTATATTAATATATAAATTAATATAAATAATATTAATATATATTAATAATAAAATTATTAAATATATATATATAATTAATATAAATAATATATAATATATAATATATATAATAATTATTATATATAATTATTATTATAATAATAATCATATAATATATAATATTATATATATATAATATAATATAAATATTATAATATCAAATTATTTATATTATTATTAATATATAATATTTAATTTTATATATATATTAATTATATATTATATAATTAATATTATATATTAATACTATATTTAATTATATATATATAATTATAATAAATTATAATATTAATCATAATATATATTATATAAATATAATAATAATATATAATATAATTATTATAATATATTTATTATAATATGTAATAATATATAATAATATTCTATATAAATATATATAATTAAATATAATTATATATATATATATTATAATATAATATATTATATATATTATAATGATTAAAATATTTTATATATTTAATTATTATATATTTAAAAGATTATATACTATATATATAAAATAATAACATAAATAAAATAATATAATATAATATTTATATATTATTAAAATCATAATTATATAATTATTATATTAATAATTATAATATATATTATCATAAATATATATAATTAATAATATTTATATAATATTATCAGTATATTAAATATATATATAATTTTATATTATTATAATATAAATTATATTAATTAATTTATTATATATAATATATAATATATATTATTATATAAATACATTATAATAATATATATTTTAATATTATAATATATTAATTAAAATATTATAATATATAATTAATATAATATATAATAATATAAATAAATATATTATATATTAGCATATTATATTAAATTTATATATTAATATAAATAATTATATTTATTATTATAATTTATATATATACTATATATATATAATAAGATTATTTTAAATATATAATATTATAAAATATAATATAATATCGTTATATATATATATATTTAATTATAATTATATAATTATATACTTAATTATTAATATTAATAATTAAAGATAATATAAATAATAATAATATAAAATATATATAAATATATTATTATATATTATATATATATTAATTATAATAAATAATAATTATATAATATATAATATCTATATAATATAATAATATTATATATATATATATATATTAATATATAATTATAATTATATATAATTAATATATAATATAAATATTATATAATATTTAATATTTATATAATATATTAATTATAAATAATTAAATAATATAATTTTAAAATAATATATATAATATATATAATAATATATTAATTATATTATATTTATTATTACTATATAATATATATATAAATAATATATATATATAATATTATATTATATTTAATATTATAAATAATTAATATATATAATAATATATTATTATAGATATATATAAAATATATTATAAAACATATAATTTATATATTTATTACTCGTAAGTATAATATAATAATAATTATTATATAATCATAATATATTTATAATTATATATAAATATTTTTTGGGGGGGGGGGTGTTGTGTACCATGGGTGTGTGTGTGTGTGTGTGTGTTGTGCGTATCGCTTTACTACGTCTGCCGCTGCACAGTGCAGGATGCCCAACTGCACGATGCTCGGCTTCCAGAACTTAAATGTACTCAGTAACGATCATCAACCATACAATATCCTGCCTCTGTTAATCTACCCCTGGGCCTTCTTCGTCACTTAAATCATTTCAGATGAATCAACTGTGTGTAGTTTTCACTTAGCTCTCTCTCTCGTCTGTCGCTCTCTGCTCTCTCTGCTCTCTCCGTGCGTACATGTTGCGTAAGTGTGTGCTGTAGTGTGGTGTGTGTGTGTGTGTGTGTGTGTTGTGTGTGGTGTGCTACCGGCGCGCGTGAGTGGCGTTGCGTGCGTGCGTGTACTGAGTGCGTGCGGGTCGGTGCGTGTGCGCGCGTGTGTGCGTGCGCGGTTCTTTAATGTGTGCGCGTTTCAATGTAGTGTGGTTTGGTGGGTGTGATTTGTGGGTGTGATTTTATATGTTTTTGAAATTATTAACATTTTTTTATATTTTACCTATAAATTCTCTATTCTTAATATTGTTGAAGTCCTTCATGGTCACCACAAGAAAAATTTTCTCCTTTTTTGTAAGAGGACATAAATTGATTGAATTTTGCATCCCTCCTCTGTCTCTTGTCTGCAACACTCCCTGTCCTTGTCTTCAGCCACGTGGAATCAATCAATGAATCCAATCAGCCACTTTGGTTGGTCTCTTGTTAATAATATCTGTCCTTGCAGATCAATTATCTTTGCATCGCCCTGCCTCTGTTATCTACATCCTTCCTTCCTGCCCCCTGCTTTACCCACCGTCAAATCAACCAATGAATCAGCCAGTTCTCGTGTCCTCTGTTGATCTGCGTGAGCTGTCTTCGTGTCTAATGCTTTGGGGCCGACTACCCACAGCGCTTGAACTACACGGGCTGGCAGAGAGTCCTGCTCTGCAAAAGCTGAGGTGAAAGGGAACATCGTGCCTAACAACAGAGGCAAGTGCCAGTTCCCCTTTACTTACAGAAGTCTTTGTCTGTTGGTGGTTCCATGGATGCCAGTCTCCATCTCTCTCCTCTCTCCCACCTCCCCTCTGTCCTTCTGTTGTTTCTCTTCTAGACCGGCTCTAGTCATTTCTTTCCATTCTCTTCCTCAGCTCAGCTCTCTCTCTCGTCTCCCCCCTCCCCCCCCCCCTAGGACCTACTCCCCTTAAAGAGGTTCCGAAGTACAAACAGGGTGACGGGGAAAACGAGAGATGAGGGATTTGGGTTCTGCCCCCTAGGGGAACAGCAATCCTTGTGGAGAGAGAGAGAAAGAGGAGAGGGAAGTTGAGAGAGGATGAGAGGACAGGAGAACGAAGAAAAAAAGGAGAGAAAGGGGTGGACTGGAGAGAAGGAGGGAGCGGAGGTGAGGGAAAAGAGGTGTGGGTTGAAGAGGAGAGTGGGAGAGGAAGAAGGGAGAGAGAGAGGGAAGAAGGAAGACAGAATGTGGTGTGAGAGAGAGAAAGAGAGAGTAGAGAGAGAGAGAGGAGAAGAGAGAGAGAAAGAGAGGAGGAGAAGAAGAAGAAGAAGAAGAAGAAGAGAAAGAAAAAGAGAAGAGAGAGAAGAGCTAGAGAAGAGAGGAGAGAGAGAGAGAGAGAGAGAGGAGGAGAGGTGAGAGGAGAGAGAGAGAGAGAGAGAGAACAAAACAGAACAGAAAAGAAAGGGCTGGGAGACAGAAAGATAGAGACAGAGAGAGAAACAGACAAAGGCAGACAGACAGAGAGAGAGAGAGAGAGAGAGAGAGGGGGGAGAGAGAGAGACAGACAGACAGACAAAGACAGACAGAGAGACAGAGAGAGAGAGAGAGAGAGAGAGAGAGAGAGAGAGACAGACAGACAGACAGGACAGGCAGACACAAACAGTAAAGTGAACATGATTGCCCATGATCCGATCCCTTGATTGCCGACCAAGAAGGCCACGTAAGGGTTGAACTGAAAGAGAAAGAATGAGAGAGAGAGAGAGAGAGAGGGGGGGGGGGAGGGGGCAGGCACAGACAGAGACAGACAGAGAAACAGACAGAGAGACAGACAAATAGACAGATGGACAGACAGACAGACAGAGAAGGTGACATAGAAACAGAAACAGAGAGAGAGAGAGAGAGAGAGAGAGAAAACAATTCTACAGTGAGGAAAAAACAAATGCATACTAACGAATCCTCCGTTATTACATTAATGACTTGGCAAATACTTTTTTTTTAAAAAGGTGGTGGGGTGGGGGGAGTGACGGAAGGGGGAGAGAACGGATGAAAGAAAGAAAATGAGAATGAAAAATCAGGGAAATCTACCATAAGTAGAAGAAAAAAAAATCAACAGAGCATATGGGGACCATCGGAATCCATCTTGAAGACAGAAAAATTCATTTCGTCTGCTCCATCGGACTCGCCCGGGCTTTCCGGTACTAGTCATCGAAGAAATTTTTATTTGTTCCGGGTATTGATAAAATACGGGAAGACTGGCTCTGAGATAATTTTCCTTAGGCCTGTACTATTAATTACAAGTACTTATAGCTCCGAGATACAGAATTGAAGAGAGAAGTCAAACATTCAACATTCGATTGAACAACAGGGAACTGACACAAGTTAAGTGCACTTTCACACATCAACTTTTATTACTTATACATAGAGATAAGAAATGGCGTGACAATTCCATAGGCTGTGTTTCAGTTCTCATTGGACTACCACAATGAGGGGTCCTTCCTCACTCCTACTTTACTCGCTTGCACTCTGTGCAGCAAGCTTAAGTTGGCATACAGGGGTTCTGTCTAAGTTACACTGAATGTATATGGTTATTATATCATCCACCCTGCTTGCAGTATTGTAGCCAGGATGGTACTCATAGACAGGTTCTCACTGTTTCATCATAAAGTGAGGGTAAGGGTCTGATGGGTTTGAGTCCAGGTGGTAAGCAAACTTAGCTTTGCTTCGGAGAAGACAGTTGTTCTCTCCTGTGTGGCTGGTGACTGCCCCACTGGTGTAGATCTGTTGTCTGGTGTCGCCCTGGTTTCGGGCGAAGTCCCAGCTCCTGGTTCAGTCGCAATGTGTGTAGCGTGACCAGGATCCCAGTTCTGCGATAAAGAGAACTTGATCTGTAGATGAGAATCTGGTGGCTGGTCTGTCGAGTGCACACATTTACCCTTTACCCTTTCCTCTTTCTTTCAGAGAGGGTGTGAGACTCAGCCAGCAAAGTTTTCTCTATGGTAGAGTTTCTGCTATAACTATTAACCTCCACTTTTGTTTAATGGCTAAGTTAAGCTTACAAAAGGGTAGGAGACAGTAATACAATGTTACAGTTTTAGTTATACACTCTTCCTTGTTTCATATGAATCAAATCACACTGACTTGGGCTATGCTTAGTCCAAGTACACATGTGGTGTAGACTTAAAGTCATACACTACAAATCATTCCAATAATCACCAGTATTTATAAATCAGAGTAGCAGTTTTTACCTAGCACAGGCATACTGTTTTTTTCCTGATCAAAATTAATCATTGAATTATTATCTTAACAGACAGAGTTGCATACTGACAAAAGTCAGGGTGCACACAAAGAGCAGTGGTCAGATTGTTAACAAAGAATCAAAACCACTGGGAGAGAGCTTTTGCCATATGATGGCAAGCAAACTACTACACAAAAAATAATCATTCATCAGTTTGATAAATGTTGCTAAGCATTTGTACAAAGTTACAATGCTAACACACACAGCATACATAAAATCAATACATAGATTCAAAAAATGTAAAACAGAGTTCCAACTCACTTTTCCTGGGAATGAACAGGAAATGACTTGAGATCAAGGAGTTACCAAGAGTTTTCCTAGGCCTCTGTCTGTCCCTTTGTCTTCCTCTGCTCTTGTCTACAGGCAGTCCTGAGGGGTCAGTGAAGCTGAGCCGGTGTGTGCCTAGTTTTATGAATCTCTTGCCGAATCACATTTCGACAAACTGTCATTCACCCATCAGGGGTGAGAGGGGGAGGGATTTAGTCTAGTCACCAATCGCCTCGGAAATTGTTTGATCCTAATCGGCACGGGATAATTTATGCATCCGTATAGCTGACCGTTACAGCCCGTTGAGCGCCAGTTAATTTATGCGTCCGCATAGGTGTTCGCGAGCACGTGCAGGTGCCTGCGAGGACGGGGACGGATGAAAGGGAGAGGGGGGGGGGGGGGGGGGGGGGGGGGGGGGGGGGGCGGGCACATGTCTTTGGTGGTGTCGCGGCACATGCCTTTGTGTCGGCACATGCCTTGTGGGTACGCGGGGTGGGAGAGGGAGAGGGGGGGGGGGGGGGGGGGGGAGACGGGCTGTTGTTAGAACGCCTCCCACGCTGCGTTGTATCGTACAGCATGGGGGAGGGGAGAGGGGGGAGGGGGGGGGGGTAGGTAGGCTGAAAGACGAAAGGCGGCACGTATTTTACCGTGACGCAATTTTTTTCCTGTGTCACTGATCGTGTCAGTCGGGCCTTTCGCACTGTCCCAAGCAAGAAAGAGGGGGGGGGGGGGGGGGGGGGGGGGGGGGGGAGAGGGGAGAGTGGGCATAGATTTGAAATCTATTTTTTTGTTTTGGTGTTTTAGTGGGACTGATAGGATGGCGTTGTCAAGCGTCACGTCACATAGGCCCCCCCGAAAAAAGATTCTCTCTCTCGAGAGAAGCTCCTGCTTGACAATCCATTCCGATCATGGTCCATTATGCTTTTTTGGCACTAGCTCTGGAGTCACCAAGACACCGATGGAGCTTCGGAATACATTACTGGGTTCCGGTTGGCTTGTGTCTGGATTGTCAGGCTGGCCTGGGGTTGAATCACCCCCTTGGCTTGATGACCAGTGTTGGCACATGGGGCAGGAATCGACATATTTCTTTATGTCCTCTGCCATCCCTGGCCAATAGTACTGCTTCATCACCCATTGCACTGTCTGCCCTACATTGATATGTCCTGGCGAACAGAGTGTATGTCCCACTTCCATCACTCGGGTCCGTGTGGCGCCGGGACCACAAGTTGTGAATGATCTTTATTCAGCCTACGATACAGAAGACCGTTCCGCCTAAAGAATTCACCCTTGCGAGTGGGGTGGGGGGGACGGGTGTGGCGCTGCCTCTGGAAGCATGCAGCTATGTTGGGGTCAGCTCGCTGAGCTGCTTTCATCTTCTTTTTAGGAGGTTTGAAGTGCTTTGGGGTCTCTTCACCTGCAGTGTTGATACAATGACAGGTTCAGACGGGTTCCCGAGGGTGACATAATGGCCTCCAAGTAGAGATCATGGATCGGATTGTCCATGACGGCTGCCTTGATCTGTCCCTTGACGTACCTACTGTCAACCATAATTGTGGCGACAGGTAAGGTAGCAGGTGGCAGAGTCAGGTCGGCCCCTTGTAAAGGCACTGTCTCCTCGGTAATAGCAGCTGGCTCCACAAGGGAAGCTCTTACTACTGCATCGTATGACAATCCTGTGTGTCATACAAACAGGAGGCAGGTTTGTTATTGACAAACACCTGCTCACTGATGGGTGGTGCAGTGATGTTATGTACCATAGATGGTGTGTCACCGCTTTTTTGGTGTAGACACTACCTGGTACGCAGCAATTGTGTGGAGTCTTGGTCCAAAGAATTTTCTGCACTCTGCAGTGTTGTGAGATGTCATTTTACAGTGCGTGCAGAAACGCTTCTGTGCACTGTTTTGACTCACAGGGACTGAGTTACCACTGTGTGGTTTACCAGTTTGTGTTTTCTCACTTTGTGGTGGTTTCCCACTTGGGGGTGGGTTTTTGGTTTTGAGATTGCTGTGACGGTGGGGGGTTCGAATCCCGGTTTTGCCTGTCACGCATCTTTTTTTTGTGTGCATTTGCTTCATCATGGGCGGCGGTGTATCTGTCAGCTAGCTTGATCAGGTCAGCTAGTGAGGCAGCACCTTGTTCCGCCGTGAAAGTTTGCAGGTCAGTGGACATTGTGTCACGCAGCTGCTCGCAGAGGATGAGCTCAGTCAGACTATCAAAAGTCTGTGCTTGGTTTGACAGTGTCAACCATTTTTGGAGATAAGTTGTTAACCTATCTGCTAACTGGCCATAGGTTTCTCCCCTGCTACGCCGCGAGTTTCGAAATTTCTTTCGGTAGGCTTCAGCTGTCAGTTCATAACGGTGAGTAGGGCTTGTTTGAGAGCATCATATCAGTTACTTTGTTTGTTTGGTGGTAACTTGGTATAAACATCATAAGCAACACCTCTAAGACCCTTGCGCTAGTTTGATGTTACGCTTTTCTGGGTCTAGGCCGAATTCATTGGCCAATCTTTCGAACCGGTCTAAAGTATGTGTCAATACTTTCCGTGTTCTCATTAAAAGGGTCCAAAGAAAATGACATTGCTGGAATTTGGGATGGGAGGTTGTGAATTTTGGCTGGCCGTGTCTGAAGAGCTACCATTCTCCGATGATTTCTCAATCTTTCTGAGCTCAAGTTCATGTTCTCTGGCCTTATCGCGCTCGGCAGCTTCACGGGTTTCTTTCGCTCTTCAGCTCTAGTTCCTGTTCTCGGTTCGCTCTTCAGCTTCATCGGCTTCTTTCTTCTTCAGCTTCACGGGCTTCTTTCTCTCTGCATCTAATTCCAGCTGTTTTAAATTTTGTTTTTTCCTGGCGTTCTCAGATTCCTTTTCAAATTGTGTAATCACAAATGAGACTAAATCTTGACCAGAGAGGCCTAGGGATTCTCCCCACTCCTTGATCTCCCGTCTAAGTTTCACACTGCTTCAGCAGCCATGATAATGAACTGTTATACACATCCTTATCAATCAAATATCCACAAAGTACAACAAAAGCAAAGAATCACACAATGTAAATATCAAAATGAATTGATTATAACATCAACCACACACACTCTTATTATTTGTTATGTAAGATAACCCATTCACACAAAACAACATAAAAGGTTTTCCTCCTGGACTCAACTCAATCAGCAGCCTATTTGCTCTGAATTCTGCTCTTTGTCCAAATTTTTGGACTAGCCAAAGGAAATAAAATTGTGAGTGAATTGTATTTAACAATCCAAAGTGTATTTTACAATCCCGGACGAGCCCCCACTTCGATGTGACGAGACGGATACGAGTGGTGGTAGGTGGGTCCTCTAGGGGAAGGACTTGGAATAATTTCTCTATGAGAATTATCTTACATTTCACCTACACCCCCTCTCTTACTAGTGGTGGAAGGAGCAACTTTCCGGTACTAGTCATCAAAGAAATTTTTATTTGTTTCCGGGTATTGAAAAACGGGGAAGACTGGCTCTGAGATAATTTTCCTTAGGCCTGTACTATTAATTAACAAGTACTTATAGCTCCGAGATACAGAATTGAAGAGAGAAGTTCAAACATTCAACATTCGATTGAACAACAGGGAACTGACACAAGTTAAGTGCACTTTCACACATCAACTTTTATTACTTATACATAGATAAGAAATGGCGTGACAATTCCATAGGCTGTGTTTCAGTTCTCATTGGACTACCACAATGAGGGGTCCTTCCTCACTCCTACTTTACTTCGCTCGCTTGCACTCTGTGCAGCAAGCTTAAGTTGGCATACAGGGGTTTCTGTCTAAGTTACACTGAATGTATATGGTTATTATACATCCACCCTGCTTGCTAATACCCATAGACCAGGTTCTCACTGTTTCACTGTTCATATCATAAAGTGAGGGTAAGGTCTGATGGGTTTGAGTCCAGGTGGTAAGCAAACTTAGCTTTGCTTCGGAGAAGACAGTTGTTCTCTCCTGTGGCTGGTGACTGCCCCACTGGTGTAGATCTGTTGTCTGGTGTCGCCCTGGTTTCGGGCGAAGTCCCAGCTCCTGGTTCAGTCGCAATGTGTAGCGTGACCAGGATCCCAGTTCTGCGATAAAGAGAACTTGATCTGTAGATGAGAATCTGGTGGCTGGTCTGACGAGTGCACACATTTACCCTTTTCCTCTTTCTTTCAGAGAGGGTGTGAGACTCAGCCAGCAAAGTTTTCTCTATGGTAGAGTTTCTGCTATAACTATTACCTCCACTTTTGTTTAATGGCTAAGTTAAGCTAACAAAAGGGTAGGAGACAGTAATACAATGTTAGTTTTAGTTATACACTCTTCCTTGTTTCATATGAATCAAATCACACTGACTTGGGCTATGCTTAGTCCAAGTACACATGGGTGTAGACTTAGAGTCATACACTACAAATCATTCCAATAATCACCAGTATTTATAAATCAGAGTAGCAGTTTTTACCTAGCACAGGCATACTGTTTTCCTGATCAAAATTAATCATTGAATTATTATCTTAACAGACAGAGTTGCATACTGACAAAAGTCAGGGTGCACACAAAGAGCAGTGGTCAGATTGTTAACAAAGAATCAAAACCACTGGGAGAGAGCTTTTGCCATATGATGGCAAGCAACTACTACACAAAATAATCATTCATCAGTTTGATAAATGTTGCTAAGCATTTGTACAAAGTTACAATGCTAACACACACAGCATACATAAAATCAATACATAGATTCAAAAATGTAAAACAGAGTTCCAACTCACTTTTCCTGGAATGAACAGGGAATGACTTGAGATCAAGGAGTTACCAAGAGTTTCCTAGGCCTCTGTCCCTTTGTCTTCCTCTGCTCTTGTCTACAGGCAGTCCTGAGGGGTCAGTGAAGCTGAGCTGGTGTGTGTCTAGTTTTATGAATCTCTCTTGCCGAATCACATTTCGACAAACTGTCATTCACCCATCAGGGGTGAGAGGGGGAGGGATTTAGTCTAGTCACCAATCGCCTCGGAAATTGTTTGATCCTAATCGGCACGGATAATTTATGCATCCGTATAGCTGGCAGTACAGCTGGCCGTTGAGCCCCAGTTAATTTATGCGTCCGCATAGGTGTTCGCGAGCACGTGCAGGTGCTTGCGAGGACGGAGACGGCAGGGATGAAAGGGAGGGGGGGGGGGGGGGGTGGAGAGCGCGGCACATGTCTTTGTGTCGGCACATGCCGTGTCGCACATGCCTTTGTGTCGCGGGGTAGAGAGGGGGGGGGGGGGGGGGGGGGGTGAGACGGGCTGTTGTTAGAACGCCTCCCACGCTGCGTTGTATCGTACAGCATGGGGAGGGAAGTTGAGAGAGGGGAAGGGAGGTAGGCTGATAAGAACGAAAGGCGTCACGCATTTACCGTGACGTAATTTTTTTCCTGTGTCACTGATCGTGTCAGTCTGGCCTTTCGCACTGTCCCAAGCCAGAAAGAGAAAGAGGGGGGGGGGGGGGGGGGGGGGGGTGAGAGGGGAGAGTGGGCATAACAGCATGCAGACAATGTTATTGACAAAGCAAGGAGGATGGCATAGTTTATCATTAGCACTATTATTAATGCTTATATAGCACCTATCTTTGGCTAGAGACCAAGCTCTAAGCGCTATACAATCCACACTCGTTTACACGACGGGCTGCCTACCTGGGTAGTGCCGACTGAAGAGCTACCAGCTGGCGCTTCATTCAGTCGTTTCCCGTCACCCAGTCAATATCGTTCAATATCGTTTCACTCACTTTCCTTACATCCTTCCTTCTTTCCATTTCTCACGCAGGTGCATGCTATGTATAACATGTCATCCATAGCAACGGCCAAACTGGCCTCCATTTCCGAAAGTTGGAGATGGGATTTTTCGCCTGTGCAAGATGTTATAAGTGCGTTCACACATGGAACCTGGGCTTATAGTCTCATTCGAAGGACTGTATGGGAAATGGAATCAGAACCAATGTTAACTCCGACGGAAAAATCCCCCTGTGCCGAAACGGCCCGGCGGAGATTCGAACCCGCAACCCCAGGATCACGAAGATTACGAGTCCGGCGCTCTACCACTGAGTTATGCAGACATGTTACAGGGTAGAACCGAGAACTTGCTCGAAATTTCTAACTGATATACTTCCACTGATTTTGTGTTTCTGAATAGGAAAAGAGGAACTGGCCCCAACCTACATAGGTTTTATATGCTGTTAAGGAAATGTAGACGACTCTTCTGAAGACTTCGCTCTAGAGGAAATATTGAAAGGAAAACAAAAGAAGAAAAGAAGCAAACAAACAAATGGAAGAAAGAGAGAAAAAAAAAAAAAACTGACAGAAAAAGCGTAGTTGAAAACAACCCTTGAATCTCCTAGCAGACCCTCTTGTTCCTTCACCCATGTGTCCACGTTCTCAGTTCCACAATCCCCTGCGACTGTTTAGCATGATCCATTCTAACCCTTCCAAAGAAAAGCATCAATCGTTCCAAATAATAACACTAAGCCCATCCCCCCCCCCCCCCCCCCCGCACACCCCACCCGCCCGTATAACATCAATTCCTCCCAAGGCTATAATCGACAGTACAGTCTGGGCGTTCAGAGATATTCTAGAAAAGTGGGAGATGGGGATGGATAAGAGATGTATTTGTTATTTTCTTTTCTCTTCCTTTTTTTTTTTTTTTTTTGTTTAGTTTTGCAGTTTTCCTCTTTGCGTGTAAGGTTCCCAGTAACCAAGATCTTTCAAACTGATTTTATATCTGTGCTATAAAACGAAGAATGAAAGAAACTGAAACCAAGAAAATAATCCTACCTTGCAGAATTGGGAGGTTTCATTAATTAATTAATTAATTCATTCATTCATTCATTTAATTCATTCATTCATTTATTCATTCATTCATTCATGCATCCTCAAGTCATTCATTCATCCATTCATTCATTCACTCATTTATTCATCCACTCTTCTATTTTTAAAAAGTTATTCAGATGTGTTTATTTCTTCATTTTATGTGTCCTTCACCATCTTCTTATGTTCAGTGCGGATGTCTGTGTGAGACTCGTCAATGGTTGGAGAGAGAGAGAGAGAGAGAGAGAGAGAGAGAGAGAGAGAGAGAGAGAGGGGGGGGGGGCACGGATAAAAGGAGGTACGGCATGACATTCTCAGTTCAGTGAGGGTCCTTTTTGTTTGCAATATAAGACGAAAATAAAAAATTCACACATATATATTTTTTTGTAGCAGCTATGGCTTTCGACGTTATTGTTGTCCTCAGGGTCATTTTGTTGATGTCGCTGTTTTCGTTTGTATACTTTTGTTGTCAATGCACTAGAATTGCATTTATTTATATCGGTCTCTGTTCCTGCTGTTGTTGTAGCAGTTGTGGCCGTTCTAGCTTATATCTAATCGTTTGCTTGTTGTTCTTGTTGTTGCAGTCGTTTTCTTCGTTGTTATTGTCGTGGTGGTTTGTCACTGTCGTTTGTGGTCATCAATGACATCGTGGCTGTGACCGTTCCCTCCCAGCATTGCAAAGACAAGGGAGGGACAGAGTGGGTCAGTCAAGGAAAGCAGCGTCCAGTAACACACTGTGTCTGAGGAGGGGGGGGCGGGGGTGGGGGGGGGGGGGGGGGGGGGGGGGGGGAGGGGGAGGTGTGGATACAAGTACATGTTGTAGGGAGAAAGATTGGCTCATCTTCGCAATTTTGACACCCAGAAGATTGTACGGTCCAGTGCACATTACATGCGTACAAGTGTGTACACACACACACACACACACACACACACACACACACACACACACACACACACACACACACATTCATACATACATACATACATACATACATATACAATCGCATCCATACACATGCACGCAGACACACATACACGCACAAAGCTTACACACACACACACACACACACACACACACACACACACACACACACACACACACGAACACACACTCGTTCTCTTCCACAAACGCGGGCACACGAATACACACCGCATATGCGTACATATACATGGAAGTTTCTAGGGACAATTATTGAACGGACATAGTAACACTCTCTGAAGCGGGAAATTCGCTAGGTTGTGTTCTTCGAATGTCGGATCAGAAGAGACACCACTAAACACCATCTCAGTGATAAAACAGCAGAGCAGTGACTCCTTTTGGTGGGCTCTTTAAGGGCAGCTTCATTTTTTATGGCTTCCGAGGGATTACCGGCGCTGCAACCACAACACAAACGATCTTAGGTGTGATCGTGTAGAAGGGGATGGCTCGAGAATAACGTGACGTTACTGTTGAGGGAAGAAAGATGATACAGATAAAAAAAAAAGGGAGCAGAGGGTGACATTTGTTATTAATGATTATTCTAAAGCTTTTAGTACGTTTCTGAATAGTCAAAGAGGAACTGACCTGAAAACACAGAATTTAGAGAGAGAGGGGGTTAGTTACCGACAAATACACGACAAACAAAGTGCAGGACAAAACAAAATGCATTTGGACCTCTTGGGTCTTCTTCAGGCAAAAGCAAATAACATTTAGGACAGTCAAAACGAGAACGAGAATCACACATCTCTTCTAATATTCGGCGCGAAATCAAAATGGCTCTGTCCTAAATGTTATTTGTTTTTGCCTGAAGAAACCCAGGAGGTCGAAATGCATAGTTTTTGTCCTGTACTTTGTTTGTGTCCTTGGCAGTAACTAACCCTCTCTCTTTCTAAATTTTGCTTCATTTTCCGCCCTAAGTCACTCCTTTTTGAAACTGAAAACACAGGTGCTAACCATCCCACTACAGCAGGTACGCAAACAGCAACATCATCATACTTCCCTTCAGTGGAAATGAAATACCGACAAGCAAACGAAAAATAAAACACACACACACACACACACACACACACACACACACACACACACACACACACACACACACACACGAACGAACGAACGAACAAACAAACAACAAAATGGAGGACAAACGTGGACAGAAAAAACACGTGTGGAAAACAATACTGGGATGCCTGGAAGATCCCCTCCCAATCCTTCACCCATGAGTCCTCTCTCAGCTCTGTAATCCCCTCAGATCGTTCAGCAAGGATCCGTTCTAGTCTTCTTCAGAACAAGCACGAAGCATGCTTCATAATAACACTAATCTCTCCCAAAGAATCACACTAAATCTCTCCTAAAAGAACGTAATCAATCTAGATGATGGGGGAGGGGTATTGGTCTGAGCGTTCAGAGATATTCTATACAGAGGGTGTGTGTGTGTGTGTGTGTGTGTGTGTGTGTGTGTGTGTGTGTGTGTGTGTGTGTGTGTGTGCTGATTTTGATTTTGTTCTCTTTTTGTCCAGTTTATGTTGTCTGTCTCTTTGCCTTCAAAGTTCCCACTGAATAAGATCTTCCAGACTAGTTTGACGGTTATGTCATTGAACGAAGTATTGAAATGAAAACAAGAAATCTAAAAAAAAAAAAAAAAAAAAAAAAAAAAAAAAAAAATCAAGCTCGCGGGATTGGGAATCTATTTTATTCATCTAGTCTTGTATTCATTCATTTATATTTTAGACTATTTTGAATTGAACTCTTTGCCAGGCCTTTAAAAAATTTTCTGTGTGTTACTTTTCGTTGTTGTCTCCTTTACCATTTCCCCTTTTCATCCTCAGCGTGTGTGATCATGTGAGTGTGCGTGGGAGAGTAGCAACAGATGCGAGATCCATCAACTGGAGAGAGAGAAAGAGAGAGAGAGAGAGAGAGAGAGAGAGAGAGAGAGAGAGAGAGAGAGAGAGAGAGAGAGAGAGAGAGAGAGAGAGAGAGGCAGACAGACAGACAGACAGACGCGCACAAAAGTTTGAAGGCACTATTTTTGTGAAGTGTTTGTAAATAGCAATGGTTGAAGAAAAAAACCGTACCTCAAAACGTGTCACATAATTGACTACCTTCCTTCTCCTCTTTGCTCTTCCTGTCCACCCTCTCCCCCCTCCTCCCTTTTCTTCCTCCCTGTCCTTAGTATTAGAACTAGTATCATCATCATTATTATTGTTATTATCATCATCATCATCATGATTCTTGTTAATATCGTTATCATTATTATTATTATCATTATGATTAATAACATTATTATTATTATCATTTATTTTTTTTTTATCATATATTCTGTGTCATACATTCATGATCAGAACTATTGTTACCATATCGTTACTGTTGTTGTTAGCATTATCATCATTCTTATCAATACCGTTGTCAGTATTGATATTACTATCACTACCATTGTTATGACCATCGTTGTCACCACTGAAACTGTTTGCCATTGCAACCATGCTGTTTGACAATCCTCTAACCCACTCTCCTTTCTTTCTCCAATACAACAACTGCTATTGCCATATTGTCACCCAAAATGGTGGTCATCCTCTCTTTACTTCTTCAATATTTTGATCATGATCATGATCATTATCATCATTCCTATCAGTATTACTATCCTCATCATTACTGCCTCGACTCACACATTGTCTCATTCCCGACAGCCTCGTTTTCATTCAACGCCCATCTCGCGCCGAACTGGACAAAGACAAGTGCTTGCTCGTTCCTTTTCGTTGTCCTGAGTGTTGCGTATTTTGCCTGAAGGAGACCTAAGAGGTCGAAACGCGTCGCGTTTCGCCTTGTGATTCTACATTTTTCGGCGGAGCTTTAGCAATACTATTTCAAATTTGTATAGATTTCCGCCTGAAATTGTCTCACTTTGCAACTAGATCTACATTTATAGAGGTACTGTTTTACTAAAGGGATTATGAAGTAAAACAAAATGTAATCAACTGCGATTGCGACAATCAAAACCCAGAAATATGAGAGATTCCATTAGACATATTTTGTGCGCGAGTGCACTTCTCTTTGACAAAATAAGAAAATCTACCCCCAAAGCATTTAACATGAGTACACTTCCAAAATATACGGTCGATACAGTCTTTAAATAATTCACAAAATCTGCATTTATCTTTACCACTCACTCCTATTTCTTTCAAAATGACATTTGTTTCTAAGCATCTGTGAAGTATTCTCAGCTGAAACCACTTAAGGTTTACACATCTGCAATCTTGTGTGAATAAAAGAAGCACGAATCCTAGTCATGAGCTTGTGAATGTTTGATGTCCCATTTGGTCACAGCACGGAGCTCTCAAACTGATTATCAATCAGAATATCGAAATAAGTCTTTGAACCTTCATAAGTGGCAAAACAATACTTTATAACAGAGTGAAGAAGTCCTGCATTTATTGTTTTCGATGGTTATGTCAGATTTCTTAATGAATTCAATTATGTCTAAATAATACCCTGTATAAGTGATAAAAACCAGTGTTGACATAATTATTTTTCCTTTCTAGCATTACATCAGTAAAAGCGTGGCAAGACTAATTGATGAACAAAATAATGTTTTAACAAATCATGATACTTAAAGAAGTATACATTTTTTGTAAACAGCACTATACACAGAAAATGCCATAGAAAATTGTGATATTAACGATCTAGTTGAACACATCCCCCGTTTGAATGAAACAGAAGCAGCGGAATAAGAACGTGCAATAACATTAGAGGAAGCGAAATATACCTTAAAGACAACGAAAAATAGTAAAAACCCCTGTTCCCATGGCTTTACTACTGAATTCTTTAAAGGCTTTTGGAAACAAATTGGTGTATTTGTCGTCAGAGCATTAAACTCAAGTTTTAAAAAAGGAGAACTGTCATGTGTACAAAGAGAGGGAATCATTACATGTATTCCAAAAGGTGATAAACGCAGGCAGTACACAGAAAACCGGGGAGCTATTTCACTGTTGAATGTAGTTTATAAGATAGGAGCTTCTTGCATTGCAACCAGAATAAAATCTGTGTTGCCGAAAATCCTAAACGATGATCAGACCGTATTTATTACATTTATTTCATATCATTATTATTATTATTATCTATACATCAGCGACAATATAAGATTGATATTTGACCTTTATCCGATTCAGATGAAAATAATCTGCCTGGTTTATTGTTATATATAGACTTTGAAAAAGCCTTTGATTCGATTAATTGGGAATTCACGTCGAAAAGTCCTACAAGCTTTGGTTTCAAAAAATAGATTTGAAGATGGATAAGCTCATTCCACAAAAAGATCAAGTCTTGCGTTATTGTAAACGGACAGTTTCAAATTGTTCGACATCAAAAAAAAAAAAAAAAAAAAAAAAAAAAGGGTTGTCGACAAGGAGACCCACTTTCACCATATTTGTTCGTGGTTTGTATCGAAATATTAGCCATTATGGTCAGGGAAAATCAAGATACGTGGGAATTAGAATGAATGAAACCGAATATAAGACATCTGAGAATGATGAAGACACAGAGTATTTACTCGCAGGGGAACTTGTACTGATTTCTTTTTAGATTTGACAGCGTCTCAGGTCTTAATATGAATTTGAGGAAAATGAGCGCACTTTGGCTTATAAGTGTAAAACATAGTCAAAACCACTAAATGGAGCGCTTAAAAATTGTCAGGAATCCACAAAAATTTCGAATACTTGGTACATGGTTCACAAATGACTTGAAATATTGCGTAGAAATGAACTACTCTGAAAGACTTGCAGACGTAAATCATTTGTTCAGAATATGGGTAAAACGCCAGATTACTCCCCGAGGTAGAATAGCGATTTTGAAATCCATTATCCTTTCAAAGCTGACTCATCTTTGGCTTTTTCTACCAAACCCACCAGGTGTTTTATTTCAAACATGCCAGAAAATATGTTTTAATTATTCGTGGAATAAGAAAAAAAAAAAAAGAGAAAAAAAAATCAGTCTAAAAAATGCGTAAATGCACACGGAATAGAGGTTGTTGGTCTTCCTGAGTAAAAAAAAAAAAAAAAAAAAAAAAAAAAAAAAAAAAAAAACCTACGTCACATCTCTAACACTACCCCGGATCCGTAGAACT
>JADBJO010003971.1:102500-110000 GCA_016801955.1 Conus betulinus | reverse complement strand
CCCTCTACATTCTCACACTTCCTTCCTGCACCCAAAATGGCCACCAGTACTCGGGCTACAGAGTGGGTGAGCTTTTTTTTTTTCTTTTTCCTTTTTTTTTGTGTTGTGTGTGTGTGGGAGGGGAGGGAGGACTCGGAGTTTATACAACTAGCAGGGTTTCGTTACTTGATATAATGATGCGATCCCTCGTTGTGGCCGTAGTGCAAGAAAGGATTTCGTAAGTGATCAGTTCAGTACAGTGGTTTGTCTAATGTCTTTTCATCGCCAGATAATATAAGACGTTTATCTAAAAAACATCAACAACAACACAAAACCCCTCTACACTCAACGTATCATTCATGTTAGTACTTTCAAACCCACATCTGATATATGCATATCTACATACATGAAAAAAAAAAATTGTTGATCTCAATGAAAATTGTGCAACCTGTGACTGTGCGAAATAACCATGGCAATTTCAGCAACAATATGAACCATATCAGACAGTACTGACTTTATCAAGTTGTGAGTCTCAAGACCTTTCTCCTGATGTAGCGAGGTTAACACTGCGCATTCAAACAAAAGATGATGCACAAAAATGTTTTCTCTGCAGACACAAGTAATACCATCAAAACATTTAGCGTTTTCTCTCATTACGCGAGTAATTTGGTAAAAACCTACGGGTTGGTAGCTGCCCTCACTTTTTATAAATCTTGCTAAAAGTAGTTCTCAATTTAGGAAACCCTTACAGAGATCCTGTTTGTAAACAATGTGGTTTTGGTCTTTATAAATCATTATTACACCAAGAGACACTCAGAGGCGTAACGTCAAGCACTCTTTTTGTATCAAGTTATTACAACAGAAACCAAAGTAAACCAGTCCTTCTAAGTGCCAGAAGTATGTTCTTATTTCAAATGTTGTTGTTGTTGTTCTTCTTGCTGTTGTTCCTCTACTTCTTGTTCTTCTTCGTCGTCTGATCTTCTTCTCCTCTCCTTATCATTATCATCATCATCGTCGTCATTATCCTCCTCCTCCTCCTCCTCCTGCTCCTCCTCCTCCTCATTATTATCACTATTTTCTGGATGTTTATTTCAACCGATAAAACATCAAATCGAAAAAAGGAAAAGGTAAGGAGCAGGCAGGGGAAAGAGAAAGGTGCTGGGGGGGGGGGGGGGGGGGGGGGGGGGGGGGGGGGGGGGGGGGGGGGGGGGGGGGGAGGGGTGTGTGTGTGAGGACTAGCCGAGGGAGGAGCAATGATGGTGGGGGGGAGGAACTGAGTTAAGGACAGGGGAGGCGGGTCGGAAGAAGGAGGTAGGGCTCTATGAGAAAAGAAAGACACACGTCGGTGTTCGTATCAATTACATGGTGTGGTCATGGTCATTAAGAAAACAACTCCAGCTTGATAAATCTTAAATAAATGTTAGCGAAACCACCCAGAGAAACGTGGACAAACGAGTCACAAGACAAAACGCAACGCGTTTCGACGTTCCTCTCGGTCTTCTTCAGGTAAGACACAAACGAATAAAAATTCAACGCCTTCTTCCTTGCGCTGAACTCTGAAGCGATCAAAAAACTAAGTGATTTCCGTTATTTTATTCGTTTGTGTCTTACCTGAAGAAGACTTAAGAGGTCGGAAACACGTTGTGTTTTGTCTTGTGACTCGTTTGTCCACGTTTCTCTGGGGGCGGTTCGCTAACATTTGTTTAAGATTTGTTTGGATTTCCGTCTGCAGTCGTCTCACTTTGCAACTAGATCCATGTTGATAGTCATGTGATGCAAGATGTTTATGTGTCGCAACGCATGCAGTCAACCCTGCGCACTACACAGATCACTGCACTGTTTAGTCCTGCTTATGCATTTGCTTGTTTGTTTGTTTGTTTGTTTGTTTACAGCCAACACAAATATCGATTTCAAACAGACTCTCTTTGAATGTTCTTCCTTACAATACGCTGTCACATCTTCATCGAGATGTTTTAGTTGCACTACGCTCTTTGAAAAAAACATGAATCAAAATGATATGGTAGTGAAAGAATAGTCATGCAATGTGAACGTTACTAGGTGATCGGTGTGACGTGTTAATCGGTTGCAATAAACATCCAGAAAATAACAATAATAATGAGGGTAATAAAATAATAAGGATGAGGAGATAATAATGATATGAAAAGGGAAGGAGAAGAGACGAAGAAGAAGAAGAAGAACGAAGAAGAAGAAGAAGAAGAAGAAGAAGAAGAAGAGGAGAGGAGGAAAGAAGAAGAAGAAGAAGAAGAAGAGAAAGAAGAAGAAGAAGAAAGAAGAAAGAAGAAGAAGAAGAAGAAAGAAGAAGAAGAAGAAAAGAAGAAGAAAGAGAAGAACAACAACAACAACAACAACAACAAGAAACAAAGAACAAGGACAAGAACAAGAAGAACAAGAACAAGAACACAACAAACAACAACAACAACAACAACAACAACAACAACAACAACAACAACAGCAACAACAACATCAAGAACAAACGATGTGACAATTAATAATGACTACAATATGGAGATGATTTAAAAAGAGTGCATTCATGATCGACTGCGCAAAATATGCAATGATACCGAAAAAAAAAAAACTTTGACCACTGCACTTCTTACAGATTTTCTTTCAAAATTGAAAGTTGCATGTTCCCCACCCCCACCCCTCCCCATCCCTCACCCCCTTCTGCTTTACTTTTAAAAAGAGTAATAGAGTGTGTATCTGTGTGTACTTTAGACACACAAAGTGTTCGCGCGAGTGCGCGTGTGTGCACGTGCATGAGAGACCGCGCACACGAACATATGTGTGTGTATATATGCGTGCATGCATGTAAAATGTGTTCCTCCTGTGGTGTGTGTGTGTGTGTGTGTGTGTGTTGTGTGTGTGTGTGTGTGTGTGGTGTGTGTGTGTGTGAGAGAGAGAGAGAGAGAGAGAGAGAGAGACAGACAGACAGACAGAAGAAGTGCAGAGAGAGAGAGAGAGAGAGAGAGAGAGAGAGAGAGAGAGAGAGACAGAGACAGAGACAGACAGACACAAAAAAAACAGACAGAGAGAATGAGCTAGATAGACAGACAGACATATGTAAACCAACGGAACGAGTGCGAGAAAAAAACCCAAAACCTCACGAACCGACAAATAATTACCCCCAAACTCAATCGGTCCGAACTGACCCCCCACCCTTGCGTCCCTTCTCACCCTCATTCCACAAAAGGATGCCGATGCATTTTATAGTCAGCACAGCACTCGCACAACCCATAACCACGAACCATACACCATCACCACCCACCGACACACTGCACCGACACCGCGCGCACGCACACACACACACGTACACACACACACACGTACACACACACACACACACACACACACACACACACACACACACACCACACATACACGCACGCGCGCGTGCGCGCACAGGCACACACAGGCACGCACGCACACACACACAAGCACGCACGCACAGACACACACAGACACACACACACGCACGCACGCACGCACCCCCACCCACCCACACACCACACACACACACACACACACACACACCACACACACACACACACACACAACACACACACACACGCACGCACACGCACGCACGCACGCAGCAGCATACACAGACAGACAGACAGACCACACACTAACACAGACAGACAGACAGACAGACAAGACAAACACACACACACACACACACACACACACACGCGCGCGCGCGCGCGTGCGCGCACGCGGGATACACATACACACAGACACACACTAACACATACAGACACACGCATACACAGACACATACAGACTCTCTCTCTCTCTCTCCCTCTCTCTCTCTCTCTCTCTCTCTCTCTCTCTCTCTCTCTCTCTCTATCTCTCTCTCACTGCCTTTCCTGACGATGACGACGACGGTGGCGAAGGTTGCCGGCGGCGGAGGAGCAGTCGTCATGACGACAGGGGACCAGGGGGTCCAGGTTCACGACGCAGTCCCCCTCACACGATCTCTGGCACCCCTGCCACTCGGCCGGCTTAGGGAGTCCGGCACAGGCCGAATCGTCTGTAGGCCGCCCGGGGTTCCCTTCTGCCCACATAGAGCATGAGCTCCTGTTGATGTTATTGCTACAGGCATGAGAGACACACAGACCCCTGACAGCGGATCTGCAGAGACAAATCTACAGCGACGGAAATGAAGCGTTACCGTAACACTCTTAAAAACAAGCATTAGGTATGCGGATTATGTCACCAGCCAGCAAGTACGTCAAACCACCACCAGCAGGTACACGTCGGATCATCAAGATCTACTGACATCAGTGAGCCAAAGACAATCAAGCTGGTATGGCCAAGTAACAAAATCCAATGATCTTGCTTCTTGTTGTTGTTGTCGTAGCCTGGCTAAAAGACTCCAGGGATCATCCGAACAGCCAAAGCACTTGAACACTATACACCAGCTAGGGATGAGAACATTACATGTGTGACCGTTTTTGAGTACTCCGACTTCGAGGGATTTTGGAGACTGATAATGTTAAGCTAGGAGCCTGTCGCGACTGAAGACAATCCCCACATAGCTATGCAGAGCATAACATGTTGATGTAGCCTTGGTGTTCTAGCCTATGTCAATTGGTCTGACACAGCCTAACAACATTGTGATGTAGCCTTGGTGTTCTACACTATGTCAATTGGTCTGACACAGCAGACACACATGTTGATGTAGCCTTGGTGTTCCAGCCTATGTCAATTGGTCTGACACAGCATAACGACATTGTGATGTAGCCTTAGTGTTCCAGCCTACGTCAGGTGGTCTGACACAGCATAACAACATGTTGATGTAGCCTTGGTGTTCCAGCCTACGTCAGGTGGTCTGACACAGCATAACAACATGTTGATGTAGCCTTGGTGTTCCAGCCTATGTCAGGTGGTCTGACACAGCATAACAACATGTTGATGTAGCCTTGGTGTTCCAGCCTACGTCAGGTGGTCTGACACAGCATAACAACATGTTTGATGTAGCCTTGGTGTTCCAGCCTACGTCAGGTGGTCTGACACAGCATAACAACATGTTGATGTAGCCTTGGTGTTCCAGCCTACGTCAGGTGGTCTGACACAGCATAACAACATGTTGATGTAGCCTTGGTGTTCCAGCCTACGTCAGGTGGTCTGACACAGCATAACAACATGTTGATGTAGCCTTGGTGTTCCAGCCTACGTCAGGTGGTCTGACACAGCATAACAACATGTTGATGTAGCCTTGGTGTTCCAGCCTATGTCAGGTGCCCTGACACAGCCTTAAGCCAAGGCGTGTGGCATTTACTTGAACCGTTCTCAGTGAAGCTGTGGATGGAAGGAGATGGGGGAAAGATATAACCAACCAACCAACCAACCAACCAATCAATCAACCACTAACCAACCAACCAACCAACAACCACCAACCAACCAACCACCAAACCAACCAACCATTCAACCAACAACCAACCAACCAACCAACCAACCAATCAATCAACCACTAACCAACCACCAACCAACCACCACTAACCAACCAACCAACCCACCAACCCAACCAACCAACCACCAACCAACCAACCAACCAACATTGACACAGTATTTGCAGAATGATCAAGGAAACGATTTGCGAGACACATGTCTCAGCACACAACGGTCAAAGCTGGAGGAACCTTGATGAGCTGTTCTTCAATGCGGCGTTCTGAGGACTCTCCATGATCTCAACACACACGGACAAAGGCTGGAGGAACCTTGATGAACTGTTCTTCAATGCGGCGCTCTGAGGACTCTCCATGGATGTAAGGGATAGAAGTATGTTGCTTATAGGTTATTCAAAACAAGCATGGCATATCCTGGATTACAATGGAGGGTTCAAGCTGAGATCATAGGGTTAGGAAAGTACTTTCATCTCCTGTTCTGTGCGTATCATCACAACGTCTGTAACACTATCACAAAAGTCCGCAACAGTGTCACAAAAATCCATACACTGTTTTAAAGTCCGTACAAATATCACTGAGTCCGTGGAACTAGCACAAACTCCGTAAAACTAGCACAAACTCCGTAAAACTAGCACAAACCCCGTAAAACTAGCATAAACCCTGTGTGCAACTAGCAAAAACCCCGTAAAACCAGCAAAAACCCTGTAAAACTAGCACATAAACCCTGTGCAACTAGCACAAACCCCCGTAAAACCACAAAAACCCTGTAAAACTAGCATAAACCCTGTGCAACTAGCACAAACCCCGTAAAACCAGCAAAAACCCTGTAAAACTAGCATAAACCCTGTGCAACTAGCACAAACTCCGTAAAAACCAGCAAAAACCCTGTAAAACTAGCATAAACCCTGTGCAACTAGCACAAACTCCGTAAAACTAGCAAAAACCCTGTAAAACTAGCATAAACCCTGTGCAACTAGCACAAACCCTGTAAAACTAGCACAAACTCTGTAAAACTAGCATAAACCCTGTAAAACTAGCATAAACCCCCGTAAAGTAGCACAAACCTGTAAAACTAGCATAAACCCTGTAAAACTAGCACAAACCCTGTAAAACTAGCACAAACCTCTGTAAAACTAGCATAAGCCCTGTAAAACTAGCATAAACCCCGTAACAGTAGCACAAAAGTCCGTACAACCAGCAGAAAGTCCGATAACTACCGCAGAGTAACACCCCCCCCCCCCCCCCCCCCCCCCATGTATTGAGCACAAACACCGTAGAACTAGTACACACCCCCCTTACAATTAGTACAACCCTCCATAACTAGCACTAACTCCGGACAACTGGTTGGCAGCTTGTGACTGACTATGAAGACTGATGCCTACAATGATCAGAATGCTGAAGGCCAAAGACACACACACATCAAGCGTCTCTGCCAAAAGAAACTGCCTTCCAAGGAAAGGGCGGGGGACCAGGACACAGGGTAGACTGAGAAACAGGTTCACAGACCACAATCATCGCAGTACCCCCCAGCTAAAAGAACCCGGAACTAGTGACAGTGATAGTTAATATTACAAGATGCAAAGCATATAAACGTACTCCCAGTAAGTAGTAGTACAACAAAAAAAAAAAAAAAAACATATAAATCAGTCACTATAGCACTTTCTCCCCTTTTGGTGGTAGAAATTTTGTATGTAAGAGGAAAAAAACAAACAAACAAACAAAAAAAACAACCCTGCTCTCCCCCCGGCGGGGAAATAAACCCGGGTCTTCCGCGTGACAGACGGAGACACTATCCACTATACTACCGACGATCATAAAAAAATGGGTTACACTTAAGTTTATAAACCGTTGTTGCTTAAACTGTACATCACAAAGTTATCATTTATAGCCGTTGGTAACGGCTATTCTGGTAAAAAAACACACGAGCATCATCCATGACCCATAATGAACATGTCTACAAAGCAGTTTGTCACGAGCGAGTGGAACACATTTTGTTGGTTAGTTGGACGGACATACACACACAGACAGACAGCATTTCTTCGATCCCATTGTAAAGTACTCCCTGTTCTATAAGAACTGGGAGTACAAAAAG
>JADBJO010003971.1:90000-97500 GCA_016801955.1 Conus betulinus | reverse complement strand
ACATGATTAGAGATGATAACAGCAATAAAGCATATTATTCACCAATTGTCTATTAAAGGAATTAGTACTATTTTATGTTGGGTGCCTTCGCACCGCGGAATATTTTCGAATGAGTGGACAGATCAGGCTGCTAGGAGAGCAGCGCACAACATAGAAGGCTAAGTCCAACTAGTTATCAAACTAGACCTTTCTGAGTATTACAAACGTATAGAGAAAGTGTCGAGGGATCGATTTAATGATTTTCTGATTAAATTCAAAAAGTCAGTATTATCAGCAGTGCGTTAAAGGAATGAAAGGAACGGATCCTAAATCCTTTTAAAATAATGTATCCCTTTTTTCATTCTAGATAAATCACAAGTTTAATGCACAGCTTCTGGGCACTTCTCACAAGGTACACAATATTTACGACCATTTCAGGCGGGCGACAGATCAGCTCATGAGCAGGCAGAAAGGTGCCTTTTCTGGCAGATGTCAGACACCATGGACTCTCTTGGTTTGGCAATGTTTCTCGCCCCGTCTGTCTTAGTTTATTCTCACCACAGGAATCCAACAAACGTGAACATGGAAGAGGGCAGAGGAAAACCTATAAAGATGATGCACAAAACCGGACTGGGCACAAATCCCCAGCCCGGAGTTATCCCAACTGCAGGGATCTGCGGACTATTAACTCTAAAGAGCAGTTCTATTCCTAGATGGACAGCGTACATGACTGGACTGGACTCAGAATCATAACGGTGGATAGAGAACAAACACGTCATAGATCCCCGATGACCTAAAAACTTGTCGCTGTTCTCCGGACGAGTTTCATGCAGCAGGAATATGAATGAAGCTATCACTATTTTCATGTTGTTGATGGTGAAACTGTTGAGGCAGACTGCACGTCGCATCTTTTGCCAGTCTGGTTTCTTACAAAAGGTCCAAATCTGTGCTTCGGTCTGTCTGTCTGTGTCTGTCTGCCTGTGTTGTCTCTCTCTCTCTCTCTCTCTCTCTCTCTCTCTCTCTCTCTCTCAAAAAAAAAAATGTGGGGAGGGGATGTGAAAAATGTGAATAAGTACCAAGTTATTATCTTGTCTGATATTAGTAGCAAAGTATCTAGTGTCCATATTAACTCAAGACTCCAGCAGTATGCAGAAAAACATAGCTTGACTGGCGAACGTCAGACAGGATTTAACCACGGATACTCGACTGTTGATCATGTGTTTATCCTTCTTGCCCTCATTCAGAAGCAGATTTATTTTCACCACATGTTATATGTAGCATTTATTGATTTTGAAAAGACGTTTGACTCAATCAATCGAAATTTACTGTGACCTATATTAATGGAAAATGATATGAGTGGAAAATTGTGTAAATGTATTCGTTGCATGTATTATGCAGTTAAAACAAGGATAAGAAGTGGCAACAAATTTACTGACTATATAGTGTGTACTAGAGGAGTGAAACAAGGAGATATATGCAGTCCTATTTTATTTCCATCATTCATTAATGAGTTCGCAATTGAAACAGTAGAAAACAGTAGGCATGGTGCTAGATTTACAAGCGATCTTATGGAACTCTTCATTTTTATAACTAGCAAATAATGTAGCTTTGCTCTCGCAGACTGTAGTTGGTCTGCAGAGACAGCTAAATGATTCAAAATGAGTTTCAAACGAGGTAACAGAGGGCGGAAAAAGAAGTAAATTCTGAAAGGAAACGGTATTAGTTCCGCCAGACGAAACAGACAAACAGATTACAGGACCAAAACACAATGCATTTCGAACCTCTTGCGACTCAAGAGGTCAAAATGCATTGTGTTTTGTCCTGCAAATTGCTTGTCTCTATCGTCTGGCGATTCAAAATTATTCACGGTGATCAATTAGAATCGAAAGCCAATTTTGATAAAAGCAAGGTCATTGCTTTAAAGAGAGGAGATTACTAGGCTGCAACAGAGACATGGTTGTGTGATGGGTCTGTGATGCCCGTTCTAAATGTTTATGAATATCTCGGCATACTTTTCTCTACTCATTTAATTTTGTTGCTGCATATAAAGACCGCACTAGTATAACTAGGATGTGCTGTTATGAGTTATGAAGAATTGTATGCATTAAATACAAAAAAAAAACTCCTTGGACGTTTTGTCAAAAATTTTGATGCACAGATACAAAACCCATTGTGCAATATGATTCGGAGCTATGGGGTTCAGATAAGAATGCTATCGTTCATTATGAATTGGTTTATTTGACTGGGTTAAACAGTTTCTGGAAGTAGGACTTAGAACGTTAAATGATCAGGAAAAAACGAATAGACATCCAGTATATATATATATATATATATATATATATATATATATATTGGGAAACGAATAGACATCCAATATATATATATATATATATATATATATATATATATATATATATATATATATTGGGAAACGAATAGACATCCAATATATATATATATATATATATATATATATATATATATATACATATACATACATACATACATACATGTGTGTGTGTGTGTGTGTGTGTGTGTGTGTGTGTGTGTGTGTGTGTGTGTGTGTGTGTGTGTGTGTGTGTGTGTATTCTGCTGTTTAAAAATATCTGCTACTGGTTAAAGTTGTCAAACACGAATAATAAAAGATTTCAACAAAAAGCGCACAATACGTTATTTGATCTTGACTCTAGAGGCAAAAGATAACTGAGTTTAAAATGTTGGTAGGCGAATATGTGAGCTAGCTTTATATCATGCATGGATATACCAAGGGGTAGACAAGAAAGCAAGCATATCTAAACAGTTCGACAAAGATTGATCGACGGTAGATGGCAAACACGGGAAAGTCATATTCGATCAAGTATTACGTTTTGATGTGTCAGTTAAAAGTTACCTCTTAGTCAGTGTGAACAAGCAACTACGATTGACTTTCACTAGATTTATATTTTGACTCTCTGGAGTTAAGGTACATGCTAACTGCTACAAAAACGTAATTCACAATGATCTGCACTGTGTCATTTGCAGAGAATCAGTCGAAGATATGTCCACTTTCTTTGGAAGTGCCCTGTTTTCAGTAATTTCTGTTTGCAGCGATTACTTCAGAAATGTTATAGTCGGCCATGTATGTTTCGGTTTTGTTCGCTAATGTCATCAGAAAAACGAAAGTGTGTTGCAATTTACACACACACACACACACACACACACACACACACACACACACACACACACACACACACACACACACAAATCAAATGCACACAAGTTCATAACATCACATTTCTCGCACATTTCTCGCACATCAAGCCCCCCCCCCCCCCCCCCACCACACACACACACACACACGGCGTAAAATAACTGATTGTGTGTAACTAGCTCTGGTTTCCAGGTGCTACGCGGTACATAAGAGGCAACCCAGTGTACTTGGACATAGAGCACAAACTCAAACAAAAAATCACCCACCTTTCAACACGAAGACACAGATGACGCGACGGCTCTGCAGACCGGTGCCACAGACCCTGGGAGCAGACTGACGGACACACTGTTTGCTGTCACAGTTCGATGCAGACACTGCCACACACTCCCCCCAGTCTGACGTCACCCACTGAGCTCTGGGGAAACCCACCAAGGAGATGAGATATTACTCGACATCAGCATGATTCATCAAAGAGATGGGATAATAGTTTCAACCATACGTTTAAAAGACAACTCTCTATCTTCATTATCCTCATTAATTATTGTTGTCGGGGGGAGGGGGGGGGGGGAGGGGGGGAGGGGGAGTGTCATCTGACCCTCCTTACTCTGCTCTCATAGCAATTTCAATCCCTAGTCTAATAATACATCCAAGAAGAGGCCGGAATAGCTCAGTCGGTAGAGCAGCACCGGACTCGTAGTCTTGGTGATCCTGGGGTTGCGGGTTCGAATCTCCGCCGGGCCGTTTCGGTATAGGGGGATTTTCCCCTCGGAGTTAACATTGGTTGTGACTCCATTTCCCATTCAGTCCTTCGAATGAGACTATAAACCGAGGTTCCGTGTGTGAATGCACACATAACATCTTGCACATACGTAAAATCCCCATCACCAACTTTCGGCAGAAAGGCCAGAATGGATCATACGTCACACATAGCATGCACCCTGCGTGAGATATGGAAAGAATACAGGAAGTAAGGAAACTGAGTGAAAGATACTGACTGGATGACACGGGAAACAACTGAATGAAGTGCCAGCTGGCGGCTCTTCAGTCGGCACTACCCAGGTAGGCAGCCCGTTGTGTAAACGAGTGTGGATTGTAAAGCGCTTAGAGCTTGGTCTCTAGCCGAGAATAGGCGCTATATAAGTATTCATAATAATGATATCAACATCCTCGGTGTTCAAAGGTCATGGAACTTTGGCTGGACGCTACCTTGTTCTTCCAGGGCCGGACGGCCACTCACGTTGACTCTACAACCAAGCAATAATGGCTGTGGTCAGTGAGGGCCACTCACGCTGATTCTACAACCAAGCAATTGTTGTGGTCAGTGACGCCCACTCACGCTGATTCTACAACCAAGCAATTGTTGTGGTCAGTGACGCCCACTCACGCTGATTCTACAACCAAGCAATTGTTGTGGTCAGTGACGGCCACTCACGCTGATTCTACAACCAAGCAATTGTTGTGGTCAGTGACGCCCACTCACGCTGATTCTACAACAAAGCAATGTTGTGGTCAGTGACGGCCCACTCACGCTGATTCTACAACAACCAAGCAGTGCCTGTGGTCAGTGACGGCCACTCACGCTGATTCTACAACCAAGCAATTGTTGTGGTCAGTGATGGCCACTCACGTTGACTCTACAACCAAGCAATTGTTGTGGTCAGTGACGGCCACTCACGCTGATTCTACAACCAAGCAATTGTTGTGGTCAGTGACGGACACTCACACTGATCCTACAACCAAGCAATTGTTGTGGTCAGTGACGGCCACTCACGCTGACTCTACAGCCAAGCAATTGTGGGTCAGTGACGGCCACTCACGTTGACTCTACAACCAAGCAATAATAATTGTGGTCAGTGACGGCCACTCACCATGACTGTACAACCCAAGCAATGGTTGTGGTCAGTGACGGCCACTCGCGTTGACTCTACAACCAAGCAATAATAACTGTGGTCAGTGACGGCCACTGACCATGACTGTACAACCAAGCAATTGTTGTGGTCAGTGACGGCCACTCACGCTGATTCTACAACCAAGCGATGGTTATGGTCAGTGGGGAGCTCGGTGGCCGATGTCCTGCGGATGACGGATCACGACAGGCATTAGTCAGAGTGACCACAGTCACTGGGCGGCAATGCAGTGTCTGCTGTTCTGTCCAGCTGTATACTTCATGATCTACCTCCTATGAAATGCTCCCTATGGGTGCCGCTCTGAGCTAATGACAGGGCATGTTTATTTCACCAGGATGGAGTTTTGTGGGTCAATCGGAATGAGCGTTTAAGGAGTATGCTACTGGGAGGACAAAGAAGTTTGAAAACACCACCACCAACAAAAACACCACCACCACAACAGCAACACTAACTGACTTAAGGTCAGGTCAAGGTATGAGAGAGGGAGAGGGGAGAGGAGGGGTAAAAACCTGTAATTAGAAGAAAAAAAAGTATATGTACGCACATATCACTTATGACACACTACGCAATAAACAGTGCCAGAACTTCATTTAGCAACAAATGTGTGTGTGTGTGTGTGTGTGTGTGTGTGTGTGTGTGTGTGTGTGTGTGTGTGTGTGTGTTGTTGTGTGTGTGTGTGTGTGTGTGTGTGTGTGTGTGTGTGTGTGTGTGTGTGTGTGTGTGTACGTGTGTGTACGTACGTGTGCGTACGTGTGTGTGTGTGTGTGTGTGTGTGTGTGTGTGTGTGTGTGTGTGTGTGTGTGTGTGTGTGTGGGTGTGTGTGTGATTCTTTACACAACGTGCGTTTCCAGGGAGCTCAGAGCTCCTGGCGATTTTTATAGAGGTGTATTTACGCGTATAGTGTATTCGCGACAGCCGGTTTTTTTTTTTTTTTTTTCCTTTTTTTTTTTTTCTTCACAGGGAAATATGCTCTTATAATCCAGCAGGGCTCTTTCCAGGTCTACTAACCCCCCATCAATCTATTTTTAACGTCCCACCTGGAATCCTCCCACCTGTTTTTATTATCTTCCCTTCCTTCGCTTCGACCCCCCCTTTCCCCCCCCCCCCCCCCCCCCTCTTCCTACCCCCCCCCCCCCCCCCCCCTCCCCAATTCCCCTGCTTTTGACACTTGTGGCCGTCCCCGTTCTCACCCCCCCCCCCCCCCCCCCCCCCACACACACACACCTATCACAGCGCCTCAGCTCTTCAATCTCCTTCCTTCCGCCCAAGAGACCTCTTCCTGCAAGTGACGTGGACACCCCTGCCCCTCCCCGCGGGGAATCTGGAGCACGCGCCGGGAACGCGTCATGTAGCCTGACGTCACCGTGCCGTCCTCGTTCACGCAGCTGCGAGTATGGGGCTGAAGCGAAGACCAAGGGGAGAGCACGCAGTCTTGCGGTAGGACGCAGGACCGCTGAGTGATCAACCCTGCCTGCGGCCATAGCGTCTGGCAGTGTCTGTGAACAGAACGAGTACTTCGTTTATTGATCTAGTTCTGTTTGTATCTATTTATTTATTTATTCATTTGTTTATTGAATAGAAGGAGTACTTCGTTTATTTATCCACTTCTGTTTGTGTCTATTTACTTGTTATTTATTCATTTGCTTATTTTTTATTTATTTATTTATTTATTTATTCATTATTTTGCTTACTTATTCCTTTATCCATTTATTTATTCACTTATTTGATATAAACAATGTTTGTACTAATTGTATTGTATTGCATTGTTTTAAAAAAAAAAAAAAAACTGTTTGTGATGCGAAAAGAAAAGAAGTGAGAATGAAAGAACCAAGCAAGCAAACTCATTACAACATACACTAGTGCACTGAAAAACCCAGACATCATTGTACCATAGTATACATTAAATGAGAAAGAAGCATTGTCCAATGATAGAAAAATCAAAAACACTTCGAACTGGGCATGAATGAAAGTGTGGAACGCGTGCGTAAGCAGGCGTTTGTGTGTAAGCATGATAGATGGTAGGCGTTTAGGTGTTGTAACAAAAAAGAGGAAAAAAGAAAAGAGACCCAAAAAAAAAAAAAAAAAAAAAAAAAATCAAAAGAGAAGAAAAAAAAAAATCAGAACAAAAAAAAAAAAAAAAAAAAAAAAAAAAAGGTGGCGGCACGTGGTGGGGAAAAAAATTCAAAAAAAAAAAAAAAACTGAGACTGATAAAACAAACAAGTAAAACAAAAACGAAATACACGAAATCTATCTCCGTCTACATTTTAAGTGGGATTACGTGAGCCAATGAATGGGAGTTCTAACAAATTTTACTTGAAACTAAGGTAAGGTTGTTTTTTTTTATGATAATAGTATTTCCGATGAAAATAACACGGGTGGTAATGACGTTAATTATACAGTAATAATAATAACAATAATCATGA